>JACEVL010000010.1:1510000-1765000 GCA_020284085.1 Aporrectodea caliginosa
TTGCATTGACTATATCAACATGTCTGGTTTCTTTGTTCTTGTGCCAGTGTATTTTTCACTGGCGCGATGCTATGAACATCCTGCGGACAGTGAGGAGTGAAAACCATAAAAAGATAAAGGTAGCATATTTCCTTATATGCCTCTCAGGAACCATCTTAGAAACGTTGCTTCTAGCGTTTTATGTAGTGTTATTACTCATTTACTTTCCCAGAAAGGATGGATAGATAAGCTAGTAGGCTACCTGCTGTATTGCTGTATTGCAGGCTGTCTGTTCTGTTAGTAGTTAAGATTGTTGCATAACATGTAAATGTAGGCTACATGTACAGCGCAGTGCGTTTGTCAGGCGCTCAATTAAAGAAAAGATATTATTATTATTATTATTATTATTATTATTATTATTATTATTATTATTACCAGTTTGAGTGATAGATATACACGGATGATTGTCCAATGTCCATTCTATTACTAACCTACTTATCGGGCTCATTTGCATCAATAACAGCAAACGCCATATTGAAAATCATCCAAATAATATAAAGGTATTATGAACAACATGCAGATTATAAATAGCTACTGGATGCAAATGAGTCATGCATGTGGCTAAGAATAGAGATCTGTTTATGTGTTCAACTTCTATTTTGCATAAAACTTTGAAATCAAACTGTCCATTCTATTACTAACCTACTTATCGGGCTCATTTGCATCAATAACAGCAAACGCCATATTGAAAATCATCAAAATAATATGAAGGTATTATGAACAACTTGCAGATTATAAATAGCTACTGGATGCAAATGAGTCATGCAAGTGGCTAAGAATAGAGATCTGTGTGTGTGTTCAACTTCTATTTTGCATAAAACTCTGAAATCAAAAAACTTGAATTGGTAAAAATGAATGCCAGACGTACCATTATGTTCATCAAGTTGCTGCTCTAAGATAGTCATTTCCAGAAACATTTAGATAATTTCATAATGGTCGTTATTTGTAATTGTTTTAGCATAAAGTCATACGATGACGAACTTAAGTTACCAACGCAACTAGGTCACTCTTGAAATATTTATCAACTACCGGAGGAAAATTGAAGTGCCAATGGTCCTGTTAGGATGACTAAACTGCAATGAATCTGAGTCACTCGCTAAAACCAAGCCTTTTTCCGAGAATGGAGACTTCCGACACAAGATTTCGTATGATCAATTGTTATAGCAGAGCACTGTGAAAGTGATAGCATCTCTTTTCAGAAGAATCAAACAGGCCAACATTTCGTTATTTAGATCTCGATTAAATCCTACTTTGATTCTGACTAACCTGGATTGTGCAAGTTCCTTGCAAACCTTTTGTAGGTTAGGCCTAATAGCAACAGGAGTGGCTAGTAGGTTGAGAGCAGAATCTTTTTTCTTCGTTTCAAATCGTCGGACAATAGACCCATAGGCTAAGGAGTCAGAAGTACTCTCCCAAGAACCAGTCTCGTTTTATCACTCTTGATTTATAATAAAATATAGGTCTCTATTTACATGTCAAGCTCTTGCGTCAAACCATTGAATAAACATTTGAATATTCCGGAAAAATGTGTCACTCGCTAACAATAGACTTAGTCCTAATTCAGAGAAACGCCTAAATAGGCCTAATGGCCGTGCGCTTGCAAATGTACTTCCTCTTTGAGCTGTCAGGAACAGACAATTATTCTTGCTTTGAATTGTACAACCGTGTAAGTCACTATCAACATTCTGTAAAAGGTATCGTGTGAGTCATTAATTATAATAGTTCCATTTGAATGAATTTCCATAGCCAACCGTTAGGGTGTCGCTCAAAATCAGTTGGACTCTCACACAAAAAGTTGTAAGACCAAAGATGACAAATGACTGATTTATATTTGACTCACAGACAGATGGAATTCAACATTTTTTTAAATGAAAAAGCATGCCGTGTATATGTCATAGCCTATAAATAGAAATCGACTTCAAAAGATATTCCTGCTCAATAAATTTCAAGAAACCTCGAAATCGTTTTCTTACATCGTTACTATTGTAGATTTCTACTTCGTTTTTCTCATTATGGAAGTCGTTAGGTTATGTTTTATATAAGAGAATATAGTTTTCGCTGTTGACTGGTATGAAGCGTCACCGTTTAAGAAATGTAAATGGACACTTTTTCTATGGCGACGGTAGACCCTATATGATGGCTTAGACCCGGCTCGCATTTCAATGAATTGATCGGGTGGGATCCTTAACCACCTCTTGCCCTTTTGCATGGGTGGTACGCCACTGAAGGTCCGCGTGAACGGACCGTGCTAGACAAGATTTAGATCTCTGAAATACGCCAGCATCGGGAAGAGAACTACAATCCGCACGCTCTCTGACACAGAGGGGCATGAGACACAGCCTACGCACCAGCCAATGTAGCTAACTGGTAATCCTTAAGTCCATTCTTTTCTCTTTGGTGACGTTTTATAACATTTAATTAAATTGTGTTAAATTGTAAAACTATATCAGTGCGTTTTACAGGAACATTTAATAATGATCCAAACGTAATGAATAACATTGTAATACATTATGTATGTATGTGCACATACACAGGAAGTTGGTATAGCACACCTCGTTATAACTGGAATTCTGATACAACACCTTCCAGATAAGGACCCCAATTTAATTTCACAGACCTCATTACAACGCTGGCTCATTAGAAGGCGGTGCTCTTGAGGTGGTTCTCAGACACAGCATTATAATGAGAGTCTGGTGTAAATGCATAATGTGGCCCCTTCAAAATGCTTTGAAAAATCGATTCGAATCGAATCCAGTGACTTCTATAGCGCCTTTATCATAATTTAAAAGATACGGATCGATGGTTGCTTCGAATAAAAGCGAATAGCAAATCATGATCCATTGGAGAATTAAGCCGGGTTCAGATTCGATAGATCAGTGCAACCAGGAGCCAGGCTATGATGGGTGCGAAAGTTGAAAGAGATGACACTTCAAGATTCACAGCATCCATCGATTCAGTGCAACATCTAGTTGTGTGAGGGGTGAACATGGAATAAAGATAGCTTCTCCTCACAGCACATCAACTCTGAACTTCCAATATAGTCGATGCAAAACTCCCTTTCTCCATTATTACACAACTCCAAGCACGTACTTCACCAACTCCTACCTCCACTCCCACCCCTCTCCGTTCAAGAATTAAGACTCCGAGCACACAACCATACTCTCCCACCCAAAGCAACTCTCAATTTATACCCAGATCCTTATATAAAAATATTTACTAGTTTATTTAAAAATCTCTAATTACTTTTAATTATCCATTATCACACAAGTCATGTTAGCATTTCTGCGCTTTTGTCAGATTGTTTTTATCAATAAAACGAATATACGTCGAATATACATCACCTCATTAGGTTACGAAGTAGGCCTACATAGGCCTACAGGCTACAGCTCCGTCGCGACAGAGAAAATAGGAGCTACATAACGTCATAACAAGTTAAGACGCATTAACTAAGAGTGAAAACACATCGCCGGCAAGTGACAACACGAATGGCCCTTACAGAGAAGAACGAGGAGTGAGCGAAGCAAAATATGTCTGTCGAGCTACTGTTCATAAATCATTATCTGCATTTATCCTATTACCATGAGAGGCGAACTGGAAACTGATAAAGAAGAAACGAACCAATCTACTATAATAAGTGGAATCCTCATCTGTCACTACAACTTTCTACTTTAGTTAGAATTACAGAGGTCAATTAATTATAGGCCTATGGCTTATTTTAGGAGATTTCTCATGGGAACTTGATACTTTATCCAATCAAAGCTTTGAACTTTGCCTTGGATATCGCTTGCACTTGCCTGGATATTATCACTGGCTTCACACGTTGCAGACTGGATAAATTTTATGTATATGTTATTGTTCTTATTTGTTCTATAAAAACACAATGAAGTTCTGCTAATTAGTCTTAGGCTATGTACCTGAATTAAGACATCGAAGAGGAGTCTATTCACCTTGCCCCTATAGGCTGCCGTGTGCACAAACTGTGATTGCGGTCAGGTAGTTTTCCTTGCTGTCTCATCTTTTCACAGACAGTTCACGGTCAGTGTACTCATTCTCTAGTTTAGGTCACTGGGGGCGTGAGTGGAGCAGACATTTCGACCCAGCGTTCTGCCCTGGCCTCTGACAGGGATCTGAACCATCGACCTCTCTGCCCACAGTTCATCATGCAACTACCACTGGACTACCACGCCCCTTTTATGTATATGTTATTGTTCAATCACGTAATTTAATTAATGTAAAATTTATTGACTCAGGCCAATCAGTGTTAGATTTTGTAATTAGCATTTGCTCCTTAGCATCTTTTCGAGTCTTTGACTCAACAGAAGGAAATCATGTTTCATTTACATCGATCAGACACGAATTCACACAATGCAAGTCATACCCTACAATTATACCAGTTATTACAAATCACAGAATTAGTATTTGCTAAACAAATAAATAAATAAAATAATGAACTTACCCGTTATGAAGGAGCTACCAGGTTAAAATCTCGTCACCTATAATAGAACAGATGCTACATCCATTGATACGACATAATGTACTGAACTCATGTTAGCTGCTTTATAGGCCCCTATGCTTTAATATGTTTATCTCCTTGTTTGTTGACTTTTCAATTCGTGCGATTCGTCTTTAGCATAGAAAAAAAGACCAATGAACACTGCTTCAAGTGATGTGTCGCTCGCATAAACTTGCATTAAAGTACAGCACACATGTTATACACGGATTCTCGCGTACAGCCTATCGCACGAATACTGTATCTATCAACAGCGTGGGCCTTCGCTTGCACCCCTAGTCTGCAGCCGAAGCGTGGCTCTGACTCATCATAGGCCAACGGCTATTGAATATAATATGTTGCCTATATAATGCCCGGTATTAATTAGTAGGCATACCTAAGTCGAGGCAGTTCTACGTATGCAGCATAGTTATACAGAGCAAGGACATCAACATATCATACCAGTTGAATATTACTGCCGAGCGCTGTTGTACACCGTTGACACCACTATGTCTTCCCAATTCCCATCCTGACCCCACAGATTCTGAACATGCACCGAAAGTGACCTAACAACTTGGCTCTAAAGGACTTTGCAGTGTTATATTTTAGCCTAGTATAGCGTAATATAACATAATACAATACAACACACAATACAACACATCACAATACAACTGGGGCGCGGTGGTGTAGGGGTATGTTCGGTGCCTTGCAGCTGGAGGGTTGCGGGTTCGGATCCACCTCAAAGTCGCCGCGTAGGGACCCTGGGCAAGTCCTTCACTCGCAATTGCTCATGCGCTTCGGCGTGAAACTCCGACTCAGCGTTCGCGCAGTAGTCGGGAGCGCCTCTGAATGGGAAATCTGGTTGGGGCGCTATAACAAGTGTTCAAATACAATACAATACAATACAATACAATAACACAAAATAACATAACGTCTAAATGATTTGAAAAAAAATTAACCGAAAATGCTTAACAGTCAAGGGCCGGGAGCAGCGACCTTTGGAGCGTCGGCAGAATAACGTTGGGGAAGAGCTGGGAAAAATTGAGCTGAAGTCCAAAAAGAGTATCCAGTCACCTCATCAATGTCCATTGATGTAGTCGAGTCCACCTAAGCCGTGTCCGAGTCGAGTCCGAGTCCATATAAGTCGAGTCCGAGTCCATATAAGTCGAGTCCGAGTCCATCTAAGTCGAGTCCGAGTCCATCTAAGTCGAGACCGAGTCGAGTCCGAGTCCAGAGGTGCTCGAGTCTGAGTCCGTGTCATTGAAGATCGAGTCCAAGTCCGAGTATAACACTGAAACAGTGCAATTTAATGGCCTAGAAAAATAACAGCGCTGTTTATGCAGACAATTTTTTTATGTAATTTGTTGTCCAAATAACACTTTAAAAACACTAAATTAGATTAAGTATTTTGGTCTGAGGACGCATAAAAATTCTTCAACTGCGAAACACACGTTCAACAGGTGCACTCTTTGGCCCAGTTAGCTACATTGGTGTGGGCGTAGGCTGCGTCTCGTGCGCCTCTGGGTTTTGTGCTTTTAGTTCACATAGCCATAGATCTAACGGTTTAAGTCAAACATTTAAAACGGTATTATGATATTGCATCGGGTTTTCTACTGATATTGTGCTACTTTACGTCATTGTATGCATTGTTGTTGTAAAGTATGAAAGTTTATCTCGTGCTAACAAAGATTACTTACTTACTTAATTACTTAATCCTCCTTAGCCTAAAACCTGTGATAGTGCACACTGAGTGTACACAGCACTATCATACAAATCATTCCACGAGTTTACAACTCTTACACTGAAGGATTTCTGCTCTAATGTTCCTTTCGGTTTCTATAATATCTGATATCTATAGACTCGAATTGATATAGCGCCACTGTTACGGCTGGTCTGCCTACGCAGTCTATGTGCTGCACTGAGAAATTTCGGAGAGCTACATTTCGCTCCATTCTTGAACTTTTAGAATGTAGACAGACCATTGTTTAAAAATCGTAGCCTACATCGTAACATCGTTCAGATTATAGCTTAATTATGTAGATATCAGGCCTGTGTAAATGCAATGTAAATGCAAGCTTACACTTTGCATGTCAGCAGTTATATATAATTATATATATAATATATGTATATATGCATATATATATCGTGAATGGATATATATATATATATTATCATTATTCTGGGATGGACAAATTACTCGGGAAAATGAAACTGAATTTCAAATTATAAATTATTTGAGACATGAAATATAATTGAAATTACAGAGTACATGGGATGATGGGAAATGTAATTGAATTGCAAACTACAGATTACTTAATTTCAAGTAATGCCCATCCCTGACCATACTGAACTAAACTCATGCATGTTAGCTGTTGTATCTGCATTAATACGTGTGTCTCCGTGTTTGTTGACTTTTCTTTGTAACTTATATTCCATGGACTAGCATAAAGTAGCACGTTTATACTGTTGTTTACTAACTTAATATCGTTTATTTAACGACGCCGTCATATCGACGATGATAGGCTGTTGTTTATTCAAGTACATAGGCTATATATCACTGTAATACAGTCGTTATGCAATATTGGGTAAGGGCTCGCTTCTCAGAAACGGGCGCCTGTATTGGTGAGTGAGACACTGTTGATGACATTTTGGGTTTGTCTCTGGGTGCCACTGCCTGAGTCCTACCCCAGTTTACTGTACCCGTGAACATTTTGTATATTCTACATTGCCAAAGGTGACTTCTAGTGCATTTTTGGAAAAGAAATCAAGGGTTACGTGGTTAGAAAAAGTATTTGAAACTCACTAATTGTGATATCATGCAGTGTTGGGTATAAGTGTTGTACTGCTTCACAAATTGTGAGATTACTGTAACATAATGTAAAAAATTCGAAATTTAAGGTCTGAATTCTTCTGGGTGCCAGGCACCGACTGAACTTTCTCTCTGGGTGCATTGGCACCCAAGGCTCCCAAGGAGTCGGCGCCGGTTTACTATCACAACCGCGCGCCCACAACCGCGCGGCTAATTACCGCGCGGTTTTGTGTGCGCGGTAATTAGCCGCGCGGTTGTGGGCGCGCGGTTGTGATAGGATACCGTCGGGGCCTATGGTTGACGATGGCAGAAAAGCTTTGAATGGTCGTTCAGTGTCGTTTGCCGCCCTCTTTCGTGAGTGCATTCGTTCCTTTCTGGGCGAACCTATAGGCATTAATTTCTGGTGCTCACACTCACAGTCTGAATCATAATGTGACCTGAATGGTCTACATGGTATGACTTGGCCTTTCACTTTCACCTTTCGTCAGCCAGCTTCCATGCTAGGACCCCTACTGTATGTCCACGATTTTAATCTAGTTCTTTCTTCTGTAGGGGTTGCAGTTCGTCAGCCTACTTATGACGCTCCATTGTCCAGCTATGGTGGAGAAAAAGCTTTTGGCATCGCGCCTGGATGTCTGCTAATCGCCAGTTCATCTCACTTTGTAGCCTTGCAATGGGCAGACTTCCACTTAACCGGGTATCTTGTTTGTAGCAATGCTTTATTTACGTGTGTCTCGTTCTACACTACTGGGCGTGATCTGTGTGTGACCTACTGACCTTGCCACCTTGGACCATGCAAGAATCGACCTCAGAGCACGTGAAGAATGTGGATCGGGTCAGATTTTCATATTAGTAAACGGGGAGTCAACTATCAAAGTTAAGTGCAGGATGTTGTTGCTGTGTAACAGTGCATATAGGCCTAGTACGGTCTCCCATCTTGACGTGTCAAACCATATGACTTGAGATTTGATGTTCGAAACCAGGTAATTTAAAACCAGAACTCGACCAACTTTACAACATTTAAAAAAAATGGCGTCGCCAAATTAATTAAAATTCCATCGAAAATTTAGAGGATTTGGTATATTATTTAATTAGTGTCAATTTGTTAAAATGTAAATCCAACCCAACGACTTTGATTTTCTCAATAAAATGCTTTTCAAGCCCTGTAACACGATGATTCACTTACTTCAATTCATACATTTGATCGCCAATGTTGTGGCGTATGTAAATAGGCTATATGTTAAAACTGGACGACCCTGCTAGGGGTGCAAAATAATACTCCTTCTGGTTTTATCCGGTGGTACCCATGTATTAATATGAGTACTGTTGGTAAAGTGACATAAAGAGCATTCGAGAATATGGTCATGAATAAATATCTGACATCTGGAAAACCTGAAACTATCTTAATCATTGTTTTTGTGCTTGCCAGCATCCACCTACTACTACACAAAAACAGTAACTGAGCTGCCTTGTGTTGCAGTAGCGAGAAATTTTGGTGCGTTTGTTGATTCTAAACTGAATTTAGAAAACCACATTTCACTAGTAAACCAGTCAACGGCCCATGAAGTCGTAGGCCTTTCGTTAAACAACAGTGTGTAGCCTAGCATATAACTCCGGTCATAGAGTCTGTAGACAACATGCTTTCTCACTAACTTTGTTACACATCGCAACCTTTGTAATTAAACTTAAGTCATGCTATCATTATTATATAGTCAACTGGTCGTCACCATTCCTTTATGAACAATGACTTAACGACAACGTCCAGAGTTTGATCATGATGTAGGCCTATAGTTATTAACGAACCAATAACTATATATAGAGCTAACGAAATACATTTCTTTATTCAAAGTTAAAAATAAATAAATGCATCGCAGCTTTTCATGCTTTTGTTTTTGTCATTCACAGAAAGTCGTCAAGTATTCTAGCACGTTTAATAAAATTCGCATTCTAGTATTGTCAATTTTTACATCATGTATTAAATTTAAAAGTAAACATCAAAACATGACCAGACAACAGAATTAAATAAAATTATGCTAGTATTCGATATACCATAAACCTTGTTGTTTTCTTTCAAACACTGGTAGGCCCTGGTAGTAGGCCTATTGTAGATAAACTGGTAGATAAGCCTACTTAAAGTTTAGTTAAAAATCTTTTAAATTACTAAACAGCTGCAGATTGTGTTGACTTTTAGTTTGAGGACCTGTTTCGAAAGACGATTTGGAAATCACAGTTTGTAGCATGCAGACGATTAAGAAAGTAACTGCTCAGAGTTCTAGACTAGGTCTGAAGTCTGAACGGTCGGTGAATGCAAGAAACAGCTGCATTGTCAAGTTCGTTGCTCATAAATTAAGCCTCAGAAATATTAATCATAGCTGTGGAATGACTTGTGACTGGCCTTGCAGCAACAGTATTAATTGTTCCGAAATAACCAATGAAGATTTGCTTTGATTCTCTGCAGTAGCAGAGTCTTTCTGGCGTAATCGATGTTTTCACGCTGGCAAATGTTTTCCAACCGACATCAAGAACAACGACTCTCATGTTTCCTGCGTCCGCGATGATCACTCTGCCGTCTTCGTCTATGGCAAGGCTTCTTGGGCGATTTAGCTGAGCTTCGTTCTTGTATCCTCCTCTCTCGTCCCCGAATGTCAATGTTAACTCTGACATCGAGCTGTCAGGTTTACACTTTATCATGCACACTCTGTGGCGTGGACTCGTTTTGTCTCCATGGCTCACTGCAAATAGGCCTACTCCTTCGCTAATCTCAACAGCATGCCATGGTTCGATGATCTCAAGAGGCAGTGAAATTAGTTTCAAATATCTTCCGTTAGTATCATACATCTCCAAAGATGGTGATGACCACTTGGGTATTAAAACGTGACCTTTTGAGATGACAGACAGTCTGTATGGTTCTTCCAGAGACATTTCCCATTCATTTGCTCTCCAGTTTCCATCCACTTTTAAGACTTTTTTACGCTGCTTATCAGTTACATAGAGACATGAGTTAACTGTGCAAGCAGCGATGAAAAACGGGTCTTTTAGTTTATCCAGCATTTTTTCTGACTCCTTTTCAAATGGAGCGTCGGCATTGTAGACTCGGATGAAGTTTTGTTCTTGAAAGATGACGTTCAGTCTCCCGTCTAGTTCAGCGATTCCTGTGACCACCAAATCTCCAATATCCATGTTTGTCTTGTATTCCTCTAAACGTAGATTGCTTCCTGAAATAACTGAAGAGAAGAAAAAGTGTGAAATTAATGTTAGACCTGCTGTCATATCCGAATTCCTTTCTTTTACCATCATTTCTATATCCACGGCACTATAAACATTTTCCATTGCATCGTCTTACTGGCTTTCTGGGCATCTCCGTTCACGAATTTGAACATGACGCAGAAACTGAGCAAAGAAACTAGTTCCTAGTGATTCCATCTGACGTAAACGCTGGAGAATAAATTGGATCCGGTTTCTGTGTAACGGTGATGAATGTTGGGAATTTACCAAGCATTACACATAATCGCATTATTTGATATGATACTATACTGCATTAAATCGAATTCTTAAGTGTATTATATCCGTACTACACTCGCTCTGCAAGCAACTACCGTATTATTTATTCCCGCACTAACACTCGTAGGTTTTCGCTCAAATGTATGGGTCCTAAGTCCTGGAACATCGTACCTATTGAGATACGTAGTTTACCTAATATCTACGTCTTCAAAAACAAATTGCGAAATTATTTGATAAACCAGTCGTCTGAATAACGTGTGAGCACTGTTTGTCTAGTTAACTAGTTAAGTTTTAAAGAATGCCTTTTGAAATTGTGTTCTGCCAACCGCTCTACTAGCGCTGTAATAAAGGGTGACCCCATTTAGCGGGACCTAGGTCCCTTGGGGTTTCTTTCTTCCCTGTTGTTCCCTAAGGCTTTGTTTCAATGATTACTTGTGTTTGTCTGTGAAAGAAGGGTTCAATAAAAATTTTGGTTATGGTTATGTCATGTCAGGCTATGCTGCGTTACATCGTGCTACATTATGTGACGTCATGTCGTATCACATCTTATCATATTATATATTAACATAAAATATTACTGATCATATCTGCCTTTGATGTTGTTTTATTACCTGGTCCGGAACTCTTCAAAACAATCTCGCTGCGTAAAAGTCTGGCAAAACAAAGAGCACGAGTAACCTGTAAATAATTCTTGATAAGTCTTAGATTATAGGTCCATAGTCATTTAAACTAAATCCTATGATTTTGATCGACTTAAACCAATAAATGAAGCCCAACAAAATTTAAATTCCGATAGACAACTTTAACCTCAATGATTGGGCCAAAAAGTTGTCAATTTCTGGTTTCTTTTATACTTATACGTACAATATAAGTAATCAAAATCTTGACGATGTGACGAAAACAATCCTAATAAAAGCTTCTAAAAGTAAATTTATGGGCCCAGATAGGATAGCTAACGGCCCAGTACTCGACAGATATGTAATTACACATTAATTTTATTTAAAGTTAAGCTAGCAAACTGTACTAATTTTAAATTATTTTCAAAGAAGCTGCAAGTGAAATAGCCATTAATAAATGAGTTTAAATCAGGATTACAATTAGAGATCTAGAGATTAGCAGTTCAGTCCAGTTACACTGTTACTGATAAGTGATAACCCTTCATATAAGGCGTCGAAAGTATAGCACTTCTGTCAAATTGAATTGTTAATAGTATGTATATTTACTTCTCACACTCAAACATATACTGAAGTTGCAGCACACGGTCGTGTGTGTGTGTTCCTATAGTAACACATAAAATACATATTTAATAAAACACATAAAATATATATTTAATAAACATTTTTTAAATTTTACGCATAAATAAGGATAATGGTGCACGGTAGGCCGTTGGTTAGAACGCTTGGCTTATAACGCGGAGAGTACGAATTCGAACCTCCTTGAGACGGTTACTGTGTAGGGACCTTGAGCTAGTCTTTCAATCACAACTGCTCTGCGCCATCGATGCTCTGTCGTATGGTCGTGTGCACTTCTTAAATTTGGCAGAGAGGGCAATATCAAGGACAGTCGGTTTTGTTGTTATGGGCCTATAAAATGTTTGACAGGAATCTTTGGATAGATTCTACACAATAAACAATATGTTGACTTAGCAGACTCCTGCAATAGACAGATTCAGGATTTTATTAGCTTCAATATTATTGACAACCGGCTTTTACTAGCATCAGCTTTTATAGCATAGCATGGAGTTTCATTTTATGAATATATCGTGTAGTCACGCTGAAGAAAAACCGGTTGCCTACGCCAGTTTAGATGCTTTTTCCAGTGCTTTAGGTACCTGTTATATAAACTCTCATGCGCGCAAATAATTAATGTTAATTATTACTAACCTTGACCTTCCACAGTTTCCAATGTGTATACCGAGACGGCGCCATAGTGTCCAACAAGGAGCTGTTTCTTTTCCGCTGCATAACACAGTCGATATGGAAATGTTTCCGTATTAGACTCGCATATTTTCATACCATCCTTATCCAGAACCAAAACTCTCTCTTTATTCTGATCTGTCACAAATATTCTGCCATCTTCATCCATCGCCAGCTGATCAATGTTCCAGATCTTGTCACTGTCACCTTCAGGAAATGACCATTCAACTACACATTGCTCATGCTCTATGGGTCGAACCTCGAACACCCCTTGCAACTGGCTCTTTTCATGACCGTGTGCTACTACAAAAGTTTCTCTAGAAGTCTCCAGTGCATAGTATGGTTCTTGCATGTCTTCGTGTAAAGCGATGGTCTTCTCAATAGAACCGTCTGATTTTCGAATCTGTAAACTATTCGGCCACATGGGAATAACTAGGCGTCCACGAGAAGCCACTGAAAATTTATAGGGATGCTTCAGCTCGCAAATCCGCTTTGTTAGGCCTTTTCCACCACTGGTAACGGTTACTCTCCATATGCACTCATCTTTCCGGTCTGATATGTAGAGATGGTCGTCATTTCCATATGCCTCTAAGCTCCACGGTTCTTTGATTCCTAGTATCTGAATGTCGTCTTCCTTAACAAACTCCTCAGTATTTTCAATCACCCTTATGAAAGAACTGTCTTGAAATATGATGTATATTTTTTTCTTTAACGCTGCTATGCCACGAACTATAAGCGACTCGATGTTTTCTGAAGACTTCCTTTTCCCTGGTGATTAAATATAAACAAATTACAGAGAAATCATTCCAGTACGGTTATCATGTGATAGGTAATTCGTCATTTGATAAAGTTAAACTATCTTATGGCGAAGATGAGTCATTTTCCGGTATATGCATGAATGCACAATTCAGCTGTTTCTGGTCATTTCCCGAAAAACAATACCTAGTCTGATTATGGTAAGTGTTGATATTAAAATGTTATCGATCAGTCAACAATTTGTGATATTTGAAAGTAATTCAAAACAATATCGTAATTTATTAAAATTTATTTTGAATCAAAAATGTTCCACTCCGATACTGTCCCTAGGCTATGGTACTTATTGCTTTAGTCTACAATTTCAAAATGTTTTGTATTAAGCCAAAATATTCACGTGCTTCTCATGTAGGCCCTATGCCTGTTATATATTCGTGCATGTTTTAAGATACAACTTGGTAAACCGGATCTTCAGTATAATTAAAAGAAAGTCTTTAAACTTGTCCCCAGGATTTATGTATAGGCCCTACTCCGTTACCATGTAAATATAATCTTGTATCTCAGAACCATTCAATTTTGTGGTCGCGCTACTTGACTCATCTCTTCTGTGAAGATCTATGTAAGTTATTTATATCGTCACCAATGATATGAATGGTCCGACAAATTTCTTACTAATTTTCATTTATTTCGTACCAGATGTGTTTTTTATTATACAGCCACTCCGTTACTGCATTTTTGCAATGATTATGAATAAATTTAATTCCAATAATGTAATATAGCGCTTATTAGCAAAATAATGATTTTACAGCCGATTTATGTGGACGCGTGAGCGATAATATGGTATTTACCGTGCTGCAACTCAAATTGTCTACTCCGTTGCCTGTCCACTCCGTTAACATTAATTTGGAAACGCATGGGACAGCTATGTAACGCAGTGGACAAATTTTGCTCGACACTCGAAAGATAGTAACGGAGTGGACTTATTATAGGCTAAATGGTGTGGTATTTTGATGCTGTGAGCAGATTTTTAAGACAATGCCATAAATATTTTAGTGTTTTCTGTTTACTGGGAATGATTGGCTCAAGTGATTTCTTTTCAGTTGTTTGGGCAAAAACTTATTCAACGGAACATTAATTTAATCTATTTCCGTAACGGAGTGGACTTTTTTAAATAAATGAAGCTGTGATGAAATCAAATAATTATATGTATTCTAATTTCTTTTATTTATATTCCATAAATATTAATACTAAAAACATATTGGCATGTCAACATACACAACAGAAGCTGTACACTGTAGGCCTACGTCAAACAGTAACGGAGTGGATAAATATTTTAGTAAGGCTATTTATTTTTTCTACTAAAAACTTTCTACATTTACATATTAGTGCAAACACAAATATATATTTGTGAAATAGAAACATTCAAGATTTGTTCCAAAGAAAAAAAATTAATTTTGAAAGAAATTTTTTTGCTTGTTGAATTAGTGAATTTACCATGTTACCGGAAAATGACTCAGAAAAGTAAAGGAAAGGAAACTGTAGGCAGAATACACAGTGGAGGAACACAGATAGAGCAAGTCAAAGAATTCTGCTACCTAGGGGAGTATGATCACGACAGATGCCAAATGCCACAGAGAAATTAAAAGAAGGATAGCAATAGGAAAGGAGGCATTCTCAAACAGGAGAGAATTACTGAGAGGAAAACTAAACAGGAATCTGAAGCTAAGAATGATAAAGACACTAGTATGGAGTGTGGTGCACAGCGATTGGGGTATCTGCCGGAGATGGCACCCAGTGTGGTAGAGAGGGCCGCTAAGGCAGACGAGGGCCTCTTTCGTGCTGCTAGGACGAATGACACCCACGTCCTGCGCAGCTTGCTTCCCCCGCTGACGCGCCACAAATACAGCCTTCGTCAGAGGCCTCATGAATTCAATCTGCCAGCAAAGGACGACCGTAATTTTATCCCAAGAATCCTATATATATATATATCGACAATCAGTAAAATCTGGTCCACAATCTTTAAGCCAAAAATGACTCTCTGAAAGACATTTTCAGTTCAGTTGTAGTCCCTTTTCTGTTCCCTGTCAACTGGTTTTCATATTAAACGAATAGACAATAATAAATGATTTAGTAGACAGTATGTCCTTACTTGGAAGAAGTGGCTGGTTTTCGTCCTGTGCATCGTGGTTTCCTCGCCGTTGTAAAAATTCCCATCGTCTTCGTTTGTACCTTGTAGTTTTTTCAAAGTTATAAAAAAATTATAACACATAGGCCTACTTCGCTTCAAATTTGCGCATCCGAAGAAGCGAAATTGCGTAATTATTTGGAATTTGATTATGAAAACGAAAATAAAACGGATATATCAGGCTACGAAATCAATAAGAATGAACTACTGATTATCATTTAATTACTTAATAATTTACTTGCCAATTTTCGTGGTGTTTACTAAATATTGTATAGAAAGATGAGTCCAAATTTATGTAGACAGTCTAAGGTCAACGCTTAAACAGGAAGCAGCTAGTAAAGAGAATCAATTTTTACAGACAAATAATTTGGCAAATGTTAAAGAAACTGTGCTCAATCTATTTAATTTCTTAAAACAGTGCTCACCGTAGACATCTGGAAATTGAAACGACAACTATGACGAAGCCTAGCACTGAGAAAATTGTTTTGGGTAGGTTGTTGTTGCTAGTCTTATCAGTCGGAGCCGTATCAGTCGTTACAGTTACTGTAGTCGACTCTGTCTGTTGATCGTCTGTTGATAAGTTTTCGACAGTGCCTATTAACAATAACAATAAACGCCAACAGAGGCCTACTTAAGAAACACTCAAAGCTCTAGTTGTTTCTAAAGAATTGTGCAGAGACTTTAACAGCAAATCCGTTTCTGTAAGTGATTTGGTAGGTCTACATTCGCTGTGTTCTTTCTCTTCGCACGGTGCACAAGTTGCTAAGATACAAGTAAACTATTAGAGCAGTTTCGTCTTCTCGCACAATTGTTTGGCATCGTTGAAATTGCGCGATATAATTCGAATGACGAATAAATTAGATAGGCTAGTGAAGGAAAGGATCGACTGTTTGCAGTTAATACTGTACGAAGAAGTATAATTATTTATAAATATACCGATAGGTTTCTGCAGATTCGTTGATTTTTCGCCTTTCATTCAGATTTACCGACTCCAGCGTACTAAGAATGGGTGTATTTGGGGGTGGGGGCTACAGGTTCAACCCACAAATAAATAATTGTCGAAAAAACACCAAACTTTTCAAACCTGAATCCTTACTCTACAACAATGTAGATTTCCAATGGAAATCCCTCTCTTCCCAAATGGAAACCTCGCCGAAATTGTTTTCTGGCTGGCGTACCAAGGGCGTCTTGGTAATAGGCCTAGGCTAAGTGTTTACCCAAATGCAGAAATTAAGCATTGTAGACCAGCTTACAGTGTGTTTTGTAAGTAGGGGACTTCCATTCGAATTGATGAGAACTCATTTCCATGTAATCGACGAAAGCAACAATTTTGAAGTCGTCTTCTGAGAAATCCACCTCCCATCGAATCTGAACGGTAGAACTGAATACGAAAGGACTTGAAGAGATGGCAATTGTATCATTTGGTGTAATTCTTTCGTCGTCATTACCTCGTCGTTTCTTCCATCTAATCTTTGGCGGAACTTCTCCATAGTAACTGATTTCGCACGTGATGTTAATGGAATCAAATGGACCACAGAATTTCCCGTCGTTATCATCAGGGTAAACGGTAAAAAAGCATGTGAAGTTATTCCCTGTTAAACACATACGCAATTATAAAATATAGCAAGCACTTCACAGGAATCATTGTATGCCGACGATTAAAAGCCCTATGCTGCCTTTGTCAACAGTTTAATTGAATAAGTTAATTTGAATCAAATAAACTTCAGACAAATCCTATCCTGATTTCTCCTATTTCTCCTTACCTCGCTCCCCGCTCTAATCATAAGCAGCATCCACCAAAGCCATTTAAATCTCTGCCTGCCTGACTCTTTGGATCTTGACCTGAAAATCGATTTTTACCTTACCTGCATATCGATGTTGTTTTGACTAAGCATCTCTGAATAAGCCGGTTCCCGCTACTTCGCTTTTTGGGCGCAGTGGTGATATCTCGAGATTGCGATCGATAAATAAGCCTATCACCTAGATTATCGTAAATGCAGTCTTACCGAAAACAATGAGCACATATGTTTGCTCCTCGTTATCCTCGTTAAGGCATTTGTACTTTCCGACGTCAGATGGTCGAACTTTCTGGATTACAAGATCAGCTTTGCTCCCATTGGCTATGCTGAATCTCTCACGGAACTCTCCATATATTATGCCTCTGCCGTATATTTCGGATGATGAATCATGCCGTGTATTTGAACCAATGCACGTTAATGGTGTCAATCGAACAGTTGAGACGAATTTCTCCTCCAACTGCAGTTGTGGCATTGTGAGGAGAAGACGGTTCATCGACGAATGAATGCTCCACAATGCAGACTACAATGATAATTTATGTAATGTTATTGTAGGCCTTACTTTTAATTGCAATTTTAATCACAGATTTATATAGCGCCTATTCAGAAGAGAGACCAAATGGCGCTTCCGAGCCAATGACATAAAACCGGGATCGAGCAAAATTGGTTTCAAGCTTTTACGGAATAGACGTAGACCCATTGAAAGATCATAGCTCAGGCGTGAAATGCATAGCAGCTAATCAATATTGTAATTAGGCCCTAAATGATGCTAAATGTTTAGATTATAACAATACAATACAACTGAAATTTGATCATGTCTTTCTAACAGTGCTCAGAGGTAGATATTGAGACCGGGCAACCATCAGGAGCAGCAAGTAGACTGGATGAGGTAAGTTTTTAATAATAATAATAATAATAATAATTATATCAATCAGTAATAAGCAAGCTAATCCGCCTCCGGTACCTTCCTGAAGACTACCCAAAATTTGAGCGACTTTGTCTTGAAGCTGACACCCGTCTTTTCTCTGCGGTCCTGATGAACCAGGGCCACGTACTGCATAGTTTACTTCCACCAAAAAAGCCCCAACAATATACCCTGCGACCGCGATCGCACGACCATTGTGTACCTCTTGCAGATAATTTACAGCGAAAGACGTTTATTGTTAGAATGTTGTACTCGTATTGACATTAACTGTTGATTGTTGTTAAGATGTATGTACACAAAGTGCGGATATGCAATTGGTTTTATTAAAGAATATACTTACTTATGATAATCTTTTCTTTATTAAGCGCCTGATAAACGCACTGCGCTGTACATTTACATGTTATGCAATTGAAATCTTAACTACTAACAGAACAGACAGCCTGCAATACAACGGCGATAATAGCAGCCTACAAAATATATCCGCCTTACTTACGACGAATAGTAGAAATGCTGTACCAAGTCGGTTTAGTAGAAATAAGTTCGATAATTAATAGGTCTATGGGTTAGAAGCTGTCACGATAATAATAGGCCTAATAGGCCTAATGATATGATAATAACGACAATTTATATGGCGCAGTAACACGGTCATGCCGTTACAAGGGCGCCTGATGGATCCATCTTACCTCATCCAGTCTACTTGGCTCTCCTAATTAATGGTTGCCCGGCCTCACGATGGATCTTCTTCGGCTGAAGTGTAAGCATAGGCCTACGGCCATTAGGCCTATGTATCAGCTATTGGCCTTGTTCGCAGTATGACTTGTGACTCTGACTCAGGCCAATTCTGTTTTATGTTATTAGATCGTAGCCTATAAAATAATATATTAATCTTACCGAGAAAAATTAGACCAATCTGGAAGACACCGGAAATCATTTTTGCCAAATAATATAAGTACTAAAAAGACGTTAGCTTAAATTATTTCAAATCACAGTTAATGGACATTTAGGCCTATTGACTTTTGGCTTTTGACGTATAAGCTGCGGCCTATAACCAATGGTTTAATTTAAAAACCCAGATATAAATAGAATAGGAAAAACCGTTAAAACGCTATTTTAATCGTGAGCGCCTAGTTGTGGAAGCCAATCTTGGGCCTGCACGCGAGCTCAGAGGCGTTGTCCAGAATACCACGGAAAATTCCAACAATGATGCAATCAGTTGTAGGCCTATGCGGTACCTGTCAAGTGTAATACGCCTGGAACGAATTTTATTTGTTCACGTAGGCCTAGTAACTGATGTTCTTAAGGAAGTCTGATGCCAGTTATTCCTACCCCTATATGAGAGGTTTTACAACGCGCTGTACAAGTGTTGAACTATATCCATACACACATACATACACACACGTACGTACCTATTTATAGGCCTACATACTTTTATGCATACGTACATGGCTCTCGGGGGACAGTTTACATGCATGCATAGTTGCATACATATGCCTAAATACATGCACGTATAATTCGTACACATAGGCTATACATGTGAGACATACAATTGTACATACACCTATAAACACACACGCGTTATCAATGTTATCGATACATCGCACACACGTAGGCCGGTACAAGCATGCATACATGCATGCAGTCATACTTATATGCACACATACATACATGTATGCATACTTGCATACAAAACACATAGGTCCTGTATATAGGCCTAAGTATAAAAATGTAATTTTATATACATAAAATTAAATATTGTAACATCGCAGTACGTTTCACTGCATTACTACAGTGCATTAGAAACCCCATTTCGTTAAAGTGTTGCTTGAATTATTTTACATTAGCCTCTGTCAATAATAGAATTCAGAGTCGTGGTCAAATGGTTACAAGATATCTGACCGAAGCGAAAACTCGACAGTTCCTCGTGATGCGCAGGGATTTGAACTCGGATGCAAACGCGAAAGGGAAATGCAGTTTGCCAGGAAGTCTTCAAAAAGAAACTGACATCATCTTAGTAAACGACGTGTTTCCTTTTAGCCTATGCATGGTGTAGGATATATCTACTCTTACACCATGAGCCTATGTAATCTCGATGAGTCAGAGACAAACAGGCACTTAGTTTTACCAACATGACAATGGCATATTAATCTACAATACAATTATCCCAATTATCCTGAACATTCGATTAATTGCCCCATATTTAATGAGACAATTAATCGAATACTAAATATTACATTGCCTTAGCCTATTATTATACACTTTGAAAGTTTGAACTCGTCCCCAAACGTAGCCTATCATTATTAGGGAAGTCAGGCACAATAATACAATTCTACGTATTGGTGGGCTATATGTGAGTTATTCTCTAGGATACGATGTGGCGTTTGGTTCTTTTGGCTTTTGAATGTTTGCATGATTATACATACATACACACATGCATGTGTTCAACCATACATATGTACATATATTCATGTGCATACATAAATAAGTATAATTATGCACAAATAGGCCTACATACACAAACATACATAATTATTTAGATACAGCTGGATTTCTGACTCGGTTTAGCCTCATTAGTCAATCGATTAGAGAGCTTTAATATCGTCATAATATTATATATTCTCGTATAATTCTGGGCGCATTCGATGTGAGCATATAATCTATATCCGTGGTGTGATGCCAAGCCTTTCCGTTCTGGCCTTTCCGTAAGCTGTGTGAAGCCCAAAATCATGCGATATTTTGGGGGCACAAAACACACATATATCATAATTTTATATAATATATTTCAATTGATTTAAAGTATGATTATGATCTTCACTAGACCTATCTAGTTCACTTGATAAAATAAGATGAAAATGGTTTTTACTTTATAGTTTACGTGACGTGATAAGGTCGTGGTTCTCACTGAGCAGCTTAACTAGTAACCTATGATAAGATGAAAATGGGTTTCTCTGTGTAATTCACTTGATGTGATACAATAATGATTTCACTTTATAGTTCACTTGATTTGATAAGGTTATGGTTTTCGCTGTGTGATTTACCTACTTTTATAAGATTATTACGTTTTACAGCCTGTTTTTTAGCCTTAGCCGGATATTCATTGTAGTCTAAATTGGGCAAATACTAGTTGGCCTGATGCTGATGACAGGAACTGTTACAGCTTTCGACTTCGGCCATTTCGAGCGACTATAGGCCTACTATAATAAGCTATGGTTATATGCATCTGAGTACCTTCATCATTTATGAAATATCTATTATAATAAGCATCTGAGCCATTCTGCGGAGACGACTCTTTGTATCTAGGCCTACATGGTGAAAATGTGGCTGATTTTTCTAAGTCTTACATTAGGTAAGTTGACGACATACTGCATTTCGCAAGGCGGTGCATTAAGATGAGTAGCACTCTGATTGATATATGGATATTTAATTATTCTTCTGTAATTACTTTGTGAATGATTTCCTGATGTTGTGCTGTGAAATCATAACTAAGACATGTTATAGGATTGGTATAATTCTGGTATACTTTCGCCTCTGAGTCTCTGGTTGAGTCCCAGTGAGTGCGTAGCATGCAAGAGAATAACAGGAAAGGAGCAAATCTCTGGGTTAACCCTTAGAGACAACCATGGGTATGAAGTGCTACTTATTTGATTTTTCTTGGTTTCGGCATAATTATGAGGGCTGAAAGCCAGAAGGCCTACTATTCTTTGCCGCCTGAATTTTATCACCGACAGTGTAGCCTACAGTCATTTATTCATTTATAGCCGAGTTCGCATCAGGAATTTCATTAAGCCCTTTTACACATCTACTAATTATTATGAATCCCTTTTATGAGGTACCCCGTCAGAACGGCCCAGGACAAATCGGCCCCGACAAAACGGCCCGACAAATGGGCCCCGACAAAACGAACCCGACAAAACGGCCCTCGTCAAAATGGTCTCGACAAAACAGCCCCGTCATTTCGGCCCCTCGTCATAACGGCCCCCGTCATATCGACCCCCGTCATATCGGCCCCCGTCAAATCGGCCGTAGTCATATCGGCCCATACAAAATATCCCATGTCCCAAGTACTTTTAAGTTGGATTGTTGAAAAGAATTCTTTGCGTAAATAGAACTCGGATTGGTAAAACCGTAGTTTACGTTGCCAAATTATAATTATTTTATGTGGTCAGTTTAAAATGGAAGTTGGAGATTGCTGAAAATAGTTTGGGCGTTAGAATTGAAGTTGGATTTATAAAAAAATAATTCGCTGCGTAAATAGAAGCTGGATTTATGATAACTGTTGTCATTGAAAGCATTTAAATAATTAAATACGCCAACCAGTTAGCATTAGACCATGGTTCCCGCAGTCGATTGTCCAGCTGAACTGTCGCTTGAGGCCTCGTTTCAACATAGTTTGTCAGCGTAAGCTTAAAGTACTTGGAACATTGGATATTTGTATGGGGCCGATATGATATGGGGGCCGATATGACTGGGGCCGATATGACGGGGCCGATATGACGGGGCCGATTTGACGGGGGCCGATTTGACGGGGCTGTTTTGTCGAGGCTATTTTGACGGGGGCTGTTTTGTCGGGGCCGTTTTGTCGGGGCCCATATGTCGGGGCCGTTTTGTCGGGGCCGATTTGTCCTGGGCCCATATGTCGGGGCCGTTTTGTCGGGGCCGTTTTGTCGGGGCCCATATGTCAGGGCCGTTTGTCGGGGCCGATTTGTCCTGGGCCGTTCTGACGGGTCACCCTTTTATGATTACTGCAAATGCTAGTCATAACTGTTCTCAAGCCAAAGGTCATGTTTATCTACATTTCGCTTAGCCACAGCATCAAACTTAAATAGTCTTTGTATCTTTTACCTAAAAGACTTCAAAATGTTAACTTCTTTATTTTTCATCTTTCCAGCAAAGGCCACTGGAGTATCATACTGGCCTGAAAACACTGTCGCTTTAAGTGGAAATACACTTACCATTAAATGTGGAGTTAAGGCATATAATCATAGCATTCCACTCAACTGGAAATTCTATCCAGCAGGATCAAAACTGGAAAGCGAACGTTTCATATACAGCAATGGTTTGATAAGAAAACCATTTCAACATTTTACAATTAATCAAACCGATACCGGGTATCAGTATGACCTGACGACTGCTTCTGCTAAACTTACTGATGCTGGTTCATACAGATGTACAAAATATCATCCAGTGCCAGGCCAGACAGATTCGTTTCAGCCCGTTGTTTTCGAAGCACAGGTTATCGTTCTTGGTAAATAAATCAGATAGCGTTCAGTAAAAATAATATTTAAAAACATATTATTATGTACTGAGACAAATTTCCTTTAAGGGTTTATGTTTAGATTGTTGCTGGTTTTTAATTAGGCCTACAAATCTATTGCAATAAATTAAATTATCGCTGCTTAGAGATGCGATAATTTTGTTCATCGCTGTCTATTTTGTTCATAAGCTGATGTGACAACCAAAAAGAAGCCGTGGAAAACTGATTGTTACAGTGTGCGTTTGTATGATTAGCTAAAAAAGCAATTCGCATCTCGATCCCACTGTGCAAAAGCCGAGAGTTTGGTTTTATGTGGACAATCAATGCAGGCGAATACGTTTGCGAAAATCAAGCTGCAAGTAAAATGTTGTCTAAACGCGCATTTTGCCAGTAAAGTAACCTCGCTAGTGACAGTATACAGTTGCACAGTACAGATTTATGCTACACACTCTGCAGATATTTCCCTTATTTAGTCTTAAGTAGGCATGCACACTGCAAACTATTCTATCTAATTTTGTCTTCAGCTTCAGATCCCGTGTGTACAACTAACATAAGTAGAACTGAGGACACTATAGAAGAAAGTAACTGGTTGGAACTATCGTGCCAGGTGAACCACAGCGGCAATTGGCCGCCTGATCTGGAATGGAGTCAGAGAGGAAAAAGAAGAGGGCAGTCAACGAAGGTCAACGAAGCTATTTCTGTTCAGCATTTTCTTAATGAAAGTTCTAGATATACTTCGGTAGTTGCTGTCGACCCAAGCGATCACGGTTCTTCGTTCACGGCAACTTTGTATTTCTCCATTCAAAGTCTGGACCATTCAAGTAATAATGCTACAAACGTCCCAAGATATGTGTTCAAGTGGACATCTAACACGATGAACGTGTTATGTACGTAAGTTTGTTACAAAACTAAGAGATATTTGTTTTGCTATGTCATTATTGATGAGAACTTAATTTATTAGTAGTGTAAAGTAGACCTACTAAAATAATGTTAGCCTACTTACAACATTGCTACTTACGAAAAAAATATCTTTCGGATGAAGCAAGGAACTTCAAAGAACCTTTCAAGCATGGACAATAGGTCTCTTGAAGTGAAATAATGTTGCAAAATACTTTGTCTAAATCTCAGAAAACAGATGTTGCTGGCTAATCAGGCACACTTTATGAACATCAGTCAGCTAATAAATTGTGGTGGTGGTCGGAAAAAAATAATTACGTGCAACGGCTTGGCTAAATGTCACTTACAGTTAGACTACAATTGGTGTAGGCTAATTCAAGTAATTGCCGGCGCCTCCTACTCGTGTGGGCCAAAGGAAAACATTATAGAATATTGCAGCTGTTCTAGAATATTACAGCTGTTAGGCTATTGCCAATGAAGTTTTATTACGGCAGTAATTCGGGCTGGTTAATCTGACGTAAGCCTAATATTTCTCAGATTTAAATCATTGTCAATGTTTTACTACCAATAGCCTAGTGGTTATATTGTCTTCTCACTGGCTATATTCGTGTGTCGGAAGATGGCGCAAGAAACGTTACAGTGACACCATCCAGCAATGTCTTTAAGCCTGGCGACAGTTTGGTATGCAGAGCAGATGGAAACCCTGAGCCAAACTATCAATGGACAGAACTAAGTGGATCAGCTGACAACAGCATGCTGCTTGTACACGGTTCCTTCCTGAATGTGAGCAATAGGATGGTTCGAGCGGAGCCATACACGTTCCAGTGTACAGCGTTAAACGAGATAGATACCAAGAAATTTTCAGCTACACTGACAATCGTATTCAACGTCCGAGGTAAACGTATAATTATGGACTAAACGGTAAAGTCGTAGTTTACGTTGCTAAATTATTCTAATGTCCTCAATGCCGTACTTGACGTTGGTAAGTAAGCAGTCTACCTATGTGCATGTTAACTATCATCAATCCAGCTTCCATTTCGTCGAGAAATATTTTTATCAATCCAACTTCCATTTAATTGGAAAAAATTACTTTTATCAATCCAACTTCTATTTGACGAAAGAAATATTTTTCATCAATGGAACTTTTATTTAAACAAAGATATATTCTCATGGATCCAGCTTCAATTACGGAAACAATTATTTTCATCAATCCAGCTTCTATTGAATCGAAAACTTAATTTCATCCATCCAGCTTCTATTTACGGAACAAATTATTTCGATCAATCCAACTTCAATTTTGAACACAGGAATGTTTTCATCAATCCCACTTCCATTTAGGGAAACAATTTTTTTCATCAATCCAGCTTCCATGCTAAAGTGACAATATCAAATAATTTAGCAACGTAAACTACGACTTTACCGACTAAACTATTATGGGCTTAACTCGTGTAGTAGTTGGAAACGGTGTCCGATTGGTTAGAGCACTCGGCGTGTTACGCTAGAGGTACAGGTTCGAGTCTCCTCTGTGACGGTTACTGTGGAGGATCCCAGATGTATGTAAGGGGTCGTCCATTAATTATATCAACAAAATAGGGGGGGGTTTGAAAAGTTTGACAGTTGTTGTTGACAAGGGAGGGTTCGGTACAATTTGACGTCAACAATTTTTTTTTACAAAGAATCAACACAGATCCTTCAAAATGGTAGCGAAAACATTAAGTAACGCTTAGAATGTATAAAGTGCTCAATGTTTAATACTACTAAAAAGCTGGTAATAAACTAAACTCATATATTTTGAAATTCGAGATTGCATGTTTTAGTGTAAAAAAATAAAAAAAAAAGATTCTACATGTATTGAGCCATTGTGTTTCTTTTTTGTAGGGGGGGGTTCTGGGATTGTTGACATAATTTTTTAGGGGTCCATCAATGTTTGACAGTTGTTGACAAGGGGAGGGGGTCAAAAACTGCCTAAAATGTGTTGACATAATTAATGGACGACCCCTAAACTGGCACATTTTAGAAATAATACAAGGTATCACAAACTGACGTTCAAAATGAGTACGATCATGATTAGAGAAACAATATAAAGGACGACTATCTTGGAGATGCTTAAAAATTATGTTTATCATTTTTAAGCGTAAGAAGAACGTGAAATCGAGAACGGTGATTCTAATTATGCTGTATCATCAACTATGATGATAATGATGACAATTATTGACTTTTAGAAATAGGATTTCCCTCTGTTTACTGGGTTTTCATTGGGTTTGGAGCCGTGGTTGTCTTTCTGCTTCTTATATTGACATCCACCTGTACCTACATCGTAGCCAAAAGGAACCACAGAAAAGGTACAGGACTAATGTTGTTTCTATTATGATTTTTATTAGTTATACTAAGGCCATCTTCTTAAGCATTGCTGATCACGCTTTAAAGAACAAGAGAACCTAGTTAACTATCAGGAAGAAACTAGACCAGACTGACCAGTTAACGTTTCGCACCTGCGTTCGTGCCCAGCAAGTTGCAAGGGCTATACCGTGAAAGATTGAACAAGGGCAAAAGCAGCTTCATGCTTTATACAGATCTATCAATGGGGCACTCGTCAACATACATACAAACGTCAACTCTCTGCAGGTCCTGCTTTTACGATCTGAGAAATTTTATCTAATGACACCGCTTTGGCCCTTGTTCAGTCCTTGCTCAATCCTTTGCAACTTGCTGGGCACGAACCGCCTACGCTGTAGAGGAATCCTACATCATGACGCCTTGGACTGTTGTAACGCAATTCTCGTAAGACTTCATCAGCCTTCTCTAGGCGCTGTAGACATCTGGAGATTACATTATGATAACAATGTGAATTCACCGCCACTCACCCACCGTCATCTGCCTCAGGCTCCTCTACTCATCACGCACTGGATTTCCACTTCAAATTGAAGTCTCACCTCCTCATGAATTCCAGCCATAATCCATCATCGATCCTTCCACGCTTCCTCGTCCCCAACGAAAGCCGACTTAGCAGCTCCTCTACCTCCTCACTGTGATCTCGCTGGCAACCGGACTCTGACCTCCACTGGACTTCGATCTCTGGTTCGACGCATCCCTCATGAATAAGCGTGTGCCCTGCACTTAACTTCAGAGCAGCGCTTTAAAAATTTGGAGTGTTCGATAACATTTACTCTCTAGGCCTGTAGCGTACGACGCCACACTCGTGTATTCGTTCGTCCAATACATTTGGAACGATCTTTCTCTGCAAATTCAAACTCTTAATTCTGCCCCAAACAGCTGAAGAAACGCTCTTGATATATCTTAAGATAATCTTAGACTTAGATCTGTTAGACAGGGCTTTTTATAAGGAATTTTAGAGCTGCACAATCCATTCTCTCTTTTTCAAAAAGCATGGTAAATTATTCCCAATGGGATGACAATGACCTTTTTTAGCTATCTTTAACTGCACAAAAATGCTTTTACAGCTGCATGCACAAATTCAGTTAGAACTGCACTTTTTGTGTAGAACTGCACACTAAAAAAGCCCTGCTGTTAGATAGTCACATTTTAAAGCCCTTAACTGTGAGGTTCTTGAAATGAGTTATATAAGGCTAATGTAATGCAATGTAATGTAGGCCTAATTAGTAATTTATAAAGCGCTGCTCACAGCCTAGGTCATTCAGTAACGCCAGATATAATGGTTGGATTCATAGGCCTACAATCCACATATAGGCATACATGCGTTCATAAACAGCCTATACTACGTAGGCCAGTGGTCACCAACCTTTTTTCAGTGAGGAGCCGCATTGCCAAGTTTAGCAACTTATGGGAGCCGCCATGGTTTTAGGAGCACAACTGTAAATGCTTTATCAAAAAATGAAGCGATTTTCCTAGCCAGCATGCAACAAACAGGGTGGCCCTAAGTCTGTATATCGACTAACTTCCAGAAGTCACAGAATGTCTCGGACATCAGATGTCGCTGCTTGAGTTCGATATTTTCTTGTAATTCGATAATTTCCAGTTCAAAGGTGATGTATGTCAAACCACAGTGAACAGCTGTGTTTGAAATCATTCCGGGATCTGCGTTGAAAGGATACAGTACAAACTGAAGCAGCGTTTCTGATTTCGAGAAATCTGCAAACCTTTGTTGAAAGTCTTTATGTAGGTTACCAAGCAAATCAGACAACCGAAGTGCTGCCTGTTCAGACGCTTCTTTTGCTTCATCTACAGTCATAGACGTTGGTAGATAAGAGGCCATTTTCTTCAAGTTTGGAAAATATTTCGTATCATTTCTAGCTGATTGGAAGAAGCCCAATTTCTTCATAAATGCGATAACTGAGCTATTCAGTTCAGTTTAAAAAATGAGTACCTTGCAACTTCAAATTCAATTGGTTAAGATGCCCTGAAAAATGTCACTTAAAAACGCAATTTTATTTCATCACATAGAAAATGTCAAATGCCACATTTCATCACATAGAAAATGTCAAATTTCATCACATAGAAAATGTCAAATGCCACAGAACTTTTGAAGAGCCGCATGCGGCTCGCGAGCCGCGGGTTGGTGACCACTGACGTAGGCCTACTTACGGTTTAAGTACGCGTGTTCTGTCACATAGTGGCGCCATAGAAGATCTTCGATATTTTTTCTTATGCTTCTAAAACCGGTAGGCAACTCGTTATGCTCTGCGTTTATCATCCTTTAAAGTTTAAATGGAAACCGGTTTTTATGACGCAATTCATTTGCCAAGCATACGCCTATATTCAAACAGATACAATTAACGAATCAACGATGCTTGATTTCAGCTGCCATACCGGATTCCGAAAACAAAAACTCAGGTACAGTAGGCCTACACTTTTCAATGGAAGACAGGATCGCAGAATATGACGAAATTGCAGAAACAACCAGCAACGTGGTAGGCCTGCCAATAAGCGTGGAGCCAGCCTGGATCCAACAAAAAGGGAGGATCGTTGCCGATGTATCAGATGGTCAGGAATTGGTACATCGAGAGGAAGACTCCGATAATGGACAAGAAAACGAGACTAATTACTACGAACATATGGTGAATTTAGAGGCTGAGCGAAACTCTGCTTATACGCCTGTTTGTTCGGAGTTGCATGTGGAGAATTCCAACAAAGATCTTCCTAAACAGGAAACAAATAACTATTTGGAATTGCTGGAGTAACCCTTCCATAATTTCCATGGGTATTAGGCCTACATGTGCACTCTTATAGGGTCCTACATGTAGTATGAGAATGAATAGGCTATAGGCCTAGGTTCTATAGGTTATGGGCTCCTCTTGGGACACTTGCAGGGAAATTGGTGACGACCTTGGTTGAACGTTAATGGATTGCCAATTATAGTAGACACGACCAATTATAATTAATTATATTCGTTTACTAAGAAAGACAACTCTGATTAGCACACCGCAATCTGGTACAACGTCATAGATTTTAGAGAAATAAGTTCCAATAAAAGGTGTTTTGTTTTAATCGTTGCGCAGTTGACAATAATGTTCGAATGAATGGTGGACATTGTCATTGAACACTAGCATAGAGAGCTTTGGGTATGAATTTTTATTTTCTGACTGGCAGACCAAACGGGTGCTGTCTGGACCGGAGGTTGCAGCGTCTCTTGGCCACCGGCGGGAACAGGCCGCGTAGGACGCGGAACTCGTTCTGGACCACTGCCCGAAGCAGTCCGTCATCTGCCTTGGTCGCCATCTCTTCAAAGCTCAGCGGCGTCGCCGAAAGAAACTCCAGTTGCCGCAGCCGGGCAGTATACGCCGCAAGTCATTCCCTGTCCTCACCCGAGGAGTAGCGCCATCATGCTGGGGCAGCGTACAGGAGACATGCCACTGATGTACGTTGCTCTAGCGGCCTCATGCAACGCCTTGGGTGGTAGGCCATGGGACCGCAGTAGCCTATTCTCAGAATGTATAAATATCTAGAACAAGCGCTCAGCAACTCGGAGACGTGCAGGGTCGCTCGAAGATTATAGTGGATGGTAACTCCGAGGATCCGCATAGAGGTCACCCTCTCCACGTTGCGAATCAGAACTGAGGGCTTGACGTTGCCTCGACGTTTCCTTAACCGAAGGTCTTTCAGACGCGCAACTTCACACAGCCAAAGCTAGACTCTCGCTCTTTAGGCAGGTTAAAATGTCCGACGTCGCCACTCCTCTCGCTGTTGAACCTCTTCTTTGAGCTTTCCGTATCCATCTGTAATCATCCAATTCAACATCAGATCTGTCCTGGTCTTCCTCTCTTCAGCCTCCACTCCATTTTTTCTTCGATGGCCATTCTCATTAGTGAGTCTCCTCTCAGTGTGTGTCCAATCCATTTTCTTTGTCTCTTTGTTTCTTATTGTGTGTATTAGGGTTCTTTCTTCTCCAATTCTTCCCATCACTTCTTCGTTTGTTTGATGTTCCGTCCAGCTGATTTTCTCCATTCTCCAGGTCCACATTCGAAAGCCTCTAGTCTTCTTGTGTTCTCTTTTCTCAAGGTTCATGTCTGCCGTACGGCCGACAGCACCACGTAGGCCTACACTCCATATAAGTGTGTTTAAGATTTAACGGCGATTATTTGGCACGCTGTCGATTCAGACTGTTTCAAACGATCGCATTTCCTCTAGGCCTACCTGTGAGGCTGTGACTGACCACGACGTTTCAACCCGAGTTCTCTACAGCATGTTCCTTGACGTTCACTGGCACAACTGAGCGAGATAATCGAGTCTGGTCACTCTGGTGTATTAGTCGTATATCTCGATATTGCGGATAGAAGCTATGGAACTAGGCTAAGCCTAAGGTGAGGTCACGTTAAAGAAGCAGAATAACGAATAGCCTAAGCTCAGTAATGACTGAGGCTGCAATATGAAAGGGTCAAGAAAGACATGCCATCAAGAATGATCGCAAACTGACATACATGTAAGTTATATTAATTTTTTTTATTCTTATACCAGTTTGATGCAACAAGTGATCACACAAACTAAAGTTCAAGTTAACCACAGACATTTGTAAAGAAGGTTTAACTTTCAATTTTTCAGATTAGAACCTGTACAAGTGATGAACACAATTATTTTAATTTACATCTATTCTTTTGATCTAATGGTAGGGCCTATTATGCATAAAACAAATCTAATTACAGATTATTAATGAAGACACTGTTGGCCTAAAACATTAGACCGAATACATGCCAGTTACCCAAATGGGGAATTCTTCAGGCTGGACTAGTGGGGCATTCTGAGTTATTGACTAGGCATATCAAACAACATGCAACAACTAACAATGTACGTACATTTACATACGGTTGAAGCCACACATTTAAGTCATTTAATTAGTTCTACAAAGTAGGGCAGGGGTCTCCAAAGTTTTCCAGCGTGGGGCCACATTGTTGACTTTCTAAAGCTCCACGGGCCAAAACTCCGAAGAAAAAACCGCGATTTAATAACTTTAAACAGACTATTTATTTCTGAGGTCTAATGCAGTGCAGAATTTCAATGCAGATATATAACAATTAACAATAATTACAGATGGTTTCTCGTTAGTCCTGATTAGTTTGCGAAGCATGAAATTGATGCATTTCTGAAATAATTCTATCCAACTGCGGTTCAAAGTGAGTGGTTCCAATCTTCAAAGAGAGTTCCGCGGGCCAGATTAAAGGCCTTAGCGGGCCGGATGTGGGCGGGCCGTACTTTGGAGACCCCTGAGTAGGGTACTGATACAAATATAATATATTCATATCAAACAGGTAGACACAAATGCCACCAAAGAAATGATAGGGCCAATATGCAGAGGTACCAAACTTTTTCCAAATGACAGTTTTTTTTTTACTTGAGATTTTCCTATTTCGGATCATAAAACTCATAAAAATGGCATACTACCGTTCAAATTAATCAGATGCATATAAATGAAATTAGCTAGAACAGTAGAACCGTAGAATGTCATAAAACAAAGTTAACAAAGACCATACAACAATTGCCAATTTTGAAATTTGTAAAAAACCAAAAAACCGAAATTTCTGGGTTTTTGTTTTTTTGTTTTTTAAACATAAAAAACCAAAACCAAAAAAAAACAAGCCTTTAACAGCCCTGACCATATGTGGCTCAGGTAAGGTTTCCCGAAAACCGAACATGTGCCTTATTCAGAACAAAAGAGGCCGTTGACCAAAAGTAGGCCTATGTCAAAGGAAACTAAATAAAAGTTTTCCGGGCTATTATTTAAAAGTTCTGGATATTTTGCCTAAACTTCAACACAAAAGAATGTTACATTACAGTTTTGAAAGTCATAAAAGTCATCTTAAATCTTTAATTTCTCAGCACCCAGTTCCACTACTTGTGTGTATGAAGCACGTGTGCATGTATGTGTGTAACTGTGTATGTATGCGTCCATGTGTCTATGTATGCAAATAATATACAAGTAAGGAATTAGTGGAATGAATTCATTTTTAACAAGGTTATTATACCTTTATACTTTAGTATGCAGTGTATGAATATTAAAGACTCAAAACTAAATGCTGAACCGTTATTCTAAAAGACTCAAAACGAAATGCTGAACTGTTATTCTAAAAAACTCAAAACTAAATGCTGAACCGTTATTCTAAAAGACTCAAAATGAAATGCTGAACTGTTATTCTAAAAAACTCAAAACTAAATGCTGAACCGTTATTCTAAAAGACTCAAAACGAAATGCTGAACTGTTATTCTAAAAAACTCAAAACTAAATGCTGAACCGTTATTCTAAAAGACTCAAAACTAAAAGCTGAAACATTATTATAAAAGACTCAAAACTAAATGCTGAACCGTTATTCTAAAAGACTCAAAACTAAAAGCTGAACCAATCATTCTAAAAGACTCAAAATGAAATGCTGAACCGTTATTCTAAAAGACTCAAAACTAAAAGCTGAACCATTGTTATAAAAGACTCAAAACAAAATGCTGAACCGTTATTCTAAAAGACTCAAAACTAAAAGCTGAACCGTTATTCTAAAAGACTCAAAACTAAATGCTGAACCGTTATTCTTGACTTCTTTAATTTTTCTTCCTCTTCCGGATTGTTTGTGAAACGAGTCTCTCAGGAATAAAATAAAACATAGCACCCAATAATATCATTCAGAAAGTGTAGACATGCACTCCCTTCTTCAAATACTGCCCAACCAACAACTGCCTCCCTTCACTGTCTAAGAACAACTTCTTTGGATACATGATCGCTTCTTTGTCCTCTGCCTCAAGGGATCGATTCCAACTGAGATCAGAGTTCAATAACACCACCCTTCCGTTTCCAAAATCAGCTACAAGTACTTGATCTGTTGAATCTACCGACAGATGTTGAGGCTCCTTAAGACATTGCACGCTATCCTTGGCAAGCAAATGGTGCAGAATTTCACCACGATTATTCACCATGCTGATGCTCCAGCTTGTCTCACGTGCTCCGCTTTCCCTCCACTTGTGACTGACCACAAAGTTTCGATCAGAGTTCTCTACAACATGTAACGGTTCCTCGATGTTCACTGGCAACTGAATGAGGCAATCAAGGCTAGCATCTTGTTTGTATATCTCAATTTTTGAAGGTTTGCCTTGTCTTGCCATCACCATACGCGAATCGGGTGTCATAAAGAGCGTGAATGGATCACCGATACTAGACAACCATTTTGTTGTTGTATAGTCACTCATTATTTGCCAGACACATTTTGATTCAGAGTCCGTGACATACAGACAGTTCTGCTTCTCAGCGGCTGCCATATCGTGTGGTTTCTTGATGTCGTGGATTTGGATTTGTGTCGTCGAGCGGAAAGATTTCTGATCCGGAAAGACATGAATGGCATTTGGGTTACGAACGAGAACGTAGATGCAGTGAGAGAGTTTTGCGATTCCACAAACGTTGGCATCTAAACTGACTTTCGTAGAAAGACGGATACGACTCGGGTCAAATGCTGTCAAAATAAATATTCATTTTCTGGTGACAATTTTTTAATAATCTCGCAGCACTTATAAATTCAAATATTGTGATCTATTTAATCTAAAAATGAGATCAGAATATTAAAATCAATCGAAATTTTTCTGAAATCATGACCTTAGGCCTTCATTAATAATAAGCCCATTTCTTGAAAAGCCCAGAATCGATCTTGATTATGAATTCACTCAAACACAGCGAATCAGTTCACTTATGAATTCACCTGGCTTCAAATTTTCCCGATGGCTAAACAGTCAATCTGCCAATAATTAACCTATTGCAAAAAAATCAAGGAACACCTGGAAACAAGAACCAGCAGAGGAAATTGTTGTTTAGTGAAAGTGGTTTTTCAAATCAAACCCAAAATTTTATTATGTAAAATTTAGCTTTATTCAAGCTTAATGAGCTCAATACATAATAACGTGAAGCTCTAATTGTCCACAAATACTTAACACATTGACCGCCAGGTACGAGTTAACTCGTACTTGAAAAGGCTTGCCGAGACTTCAGGTTCTGTTACTTTGTACTTTCAATATACAGTGGATATAGGCGTGCTGGCAATGAACGATGCCGCTGGTAATTATAGCTCAGGTTCCGAGTCTCACCCCTGCCGTGGACTCCCTGGCTTGTCGATGCTTTTCGACAGGGCTGACGCGTGTCAAATTTAGGCTAGGGATGCCTCGTGTCAAATTTACGATAGGGCTGCCGTGTTTCATGTTGCCCGGCAGTCAAACCGAACGGTACCCACTTTGCCCGCGAGTATTTTATTGGATGGGAGGTGACGTCTCTGTAACAGTGAGTGCGGTCATTTGGTCATTCAAAGGCAGACTTTTAGTCAGGTTACTGTAATGTATAGTAGACTAATTAGCAGTTTATTTGCAGTTTCATTCATTTTCTTTGCATAATGACAGTTACTGTCAGTAATTATCGACAATAGCCGTATGTAATTTTTTGATAGGGCTGCTGCCCATGGTTAATCAAATGTTACCCATCAAATTTACAACAGGGCTACTTAAGCCTAATTTACCATGGCGTTAGCATGTGTCAAATTTACGAAAGACCTGTCGGGATACAAAGGTTCTATAGGGCTTTCAAGTACTATTAATAAAATTCCGGCGGTCAAAGTGTTAAGAATGAGGAAGCAGACCTGTCTGAATTGTAGCTGGTTTCGGATCCATTTCAACGACCTTTGATTTAGTTTCATCAGGTTCAAGAGCCATAGGTGACACTGCTGTGTAAACAAGTAAGCAGATGGGTTGGGTTTAATAATGATTACAGGGTCAATTTAATATTTAAATTTGTATATATTTTAAGAGATATCGACATCAGGTGACAATGGGCAAGATTTTGCAACCATTATATACTTTTGAATAAAATCAATACTATTTTAAGCTCTGAATGGTAAATATATTGATGTTTATTTTAAAAGACATAGGCTACATTTTAGTTTTCAAGGCTGTTACTTCAAAGTAAGGAGTAGAGAAATATAAAATACATTAACATTTTAATTATAACACTCCTATCTTATGTATCATTCGTTATAATTTTAGTTCTGAAGAAGATCTTTGGTTGATAAAATATTACCCTAATCAAATATTCACATGAAGAAGAAAAATGTGCCATCACCATTCAAGAAGTCATGTTTGTCTTAGAAAACCTTAGCTTCAAAATTAAGAACAGCTTGCATATTAAACAATTTTTGGGAACAAGAAACTTAACCACATCAGACTGGATATAGTCAAATGTAAAACTGTATCCTATGATTGCAAGGCTTTAAACTCACTTGAAGCAAAATTCATGGTTAATGCATCACTATTCGTGGTTGATGTGTCACTATATCTATCCACTGGCATAGAGGTCAATGTGTCAGCATCTTTGGCCGCCACTGGTTTCAGTTCCTCTGTTAATGAAAAATTAAAATACGACAATTAATTAATCCATCAGAAAATATGAATATTGAAATCATAAATTAATGCTATTTACAGACTGAATGAAATTAATATGCTAAAATATTACTAGATATAATGTAAAATTTAAATCCAAAACTTAGACATCATCAGCAACAGTGTAAACGAGTCTAATGGTGTTACTGAAATTATCCTTAACATAATGTATAATTCTATAAAGATTTTCAAGCCAATCATAATGAACATCACCTTTGATTTCACCAACAATGTTTCTTAGTTGCAAAAGTCGCTCCTCTGTCTGAGATGCATCCAATGTCACAGTGGCCGTATAAATGTCTTTTATACGAGAGGCATCATATAGGTTCTGAATCTGAACAGCTTTCATGTTTAGAGCAGTAGCCTCACTGCAGATCTCAAGCGATGAAGTCTTAAGTGACATATCATTGCAGCTTTTTTCAAAGCTTTCGGTTAATCCCAGGCATGTTTTTATTTCGTTGATACGAGACTCAATTTCATACATTCGTTTGGTTTTCATCAGGACGAGTTGCGATAGGAGACATCCTACATGGGCATCAACCAGTTCCTTTAGTTTTCTGCCTCTTTCAAAAACTTCAGCTTCTACCTCAACAAATCCCTTCAGGCATTCCTTCTTTATCGTATCCAGTTGTTCTTTTCTCGTTGAACCAGCTTTTGAATGTGAGGCCAGCATTTCAAGATCAGCGGAGATTTGCTTCTTAGAATTCTCAATCGATTCGCTGACGGGTTTGCAAGTGTGCATTGCGTGGGTTTGCTTACAGCACTCATCACAAATGATGAGCTTGCACTCAAAGCAGTAGATACTCAACAGGTGGTGATTGTGTAAAGAACAACAATCCGTGGGAGACGTTTGTTCATAAAGACTGAGTTCCAGCACAGTGATGTGATGTTTCTTCGTCACCTTTTGCTTTCTGTGATGTTCACTGCATGTTTTGCAAAGTTTCTGTCTGCATTCACTGCAATACATCGTGGCCGGAGCTATGCAGCAATCTTTCCCTCCACTTTTGGCAAGACATGCATCACACTGTGTTCCTCTCTTCTTTGCAGCTTTCATCTCTTCGACCAGGTCTTCTATGAACAGGCTCCTCTGAAGACCTGCCATGCCCTCTGGTGGAACCGTGAACTCTTTTCCACAGCAATGACAAGCCATTGTGTCTCCAGGTTCCTTCTTCGCTTGCTGTGCTGATTGTTGCAAGCATCGGAGGCAGAAATTATGAATACATGGCAGCATTCGAGGTTCTGAGAACAATTCCTTACAAATTGAACATTGTACCAGGTCTTCAGCTGTCTCCATCATCACAGTTTCTATAACAATAACCGTAACCATGATTTTTATTGAACCCATCAGATAACAAACAAATACATACAATTAAGTATTAAACTAGAAAAGTCAGGGAACAATCTACTTATCTATCTATCTATCAATCTATGAAATTTATATAGCGCCCATTCAAGATAACTACTCAGAGGTGCTCCCGACCCAGGCCCGGTCCAAAAGGAAAGTCTCAAGTAGTTTATAAAAGGAGCCAGAGAGGTCTTGTGGAAGAGAACTCAGGGCAGAGGGGAGGCTGTTCCAAAGAGAAGGACCCATGATCGAGAAAGTCCGACGCTGTCTAGCGGCAGAGCGAGCATGCATAACCATAAAGTCACCTCTAGACACCGAGTGCAGGGATCAGTGACCAGAGCAGGCAAAAGTTAAAGTAAAGAGCTCCCGGAGATAGACAGGTGCTCTGCCCAGAACACAGTGCCAGACGATATAGGAGACCCTATAATGGATGTGCTGCTGGACCGGGAGCCAGTGGAGGAAACAGGGAAGGAAAATCCCCAAGGAACCAAAGTCCTGCTGAATGGGGTCACCCTTTCTTAAAACACCAGTAGAGCGGCAGGTAGGATTCACATAAAAAAATTCAGAATAACTTAACTAGTTAATGAGACAAACAGTGTATACACGTATATTCTGAGCTATCACATAGTCATTCAGTCACACCCGGTGTGACTGCATGAGTGTGTGTGTGTGTGTTTCTATTGCATGCAGGTTGGTAATAATTCTTTGTCATAAATGGGTAAGTAAAACTATTCAACCTTGCCTGCAAATTATGAAGTACTCTGTCTATTTAGTTAATTCTAATTCTACAATGTGATGTTACTCTAACACCATTTGCATCAGAATTTGCATTTCATTGAGCACTTGGCAATTATAAGTTGGTGCCCTGCGCTTAGCTTTCAAGTGGTGCTTTAAAATGTGGAGTTAACAACGAATACAGTTACGATTACGAGTTTATGATTACATTAAACCGTAGTCTACGTTGCCAAATTATTTTATATATATATATTCATTTATTGAGAAAAACAATCTGACAAGACTGCAGAAATGCTTACATGAGTGATAATTGACAATTAAAGTTAATAAGAAAATTTTAGAATAAACTAGTAAATGTTTTAATAGGATCTGGGAATAAATTGAGAGTTGTCCTTGGGTGGGAGAGTATGGCTGTGTGCTCTAGGTCTTAATTGGTGAGAGGAGAGGGGGTCGGAGTGGAGGTAGGAGTTGGTGAAGTACATGCTGCAATGGGGTTGTGTAATATGGAGAAAAGGAGTTTCGCATCGGCTATATTGGCAAGTTCAGAAACTGTTGGAAAGGATTGTTTTAGGTATCCTAGGCGTTATAAAGGCTCTTTTTAGGAGTTTTCCAGGCATTCTTTATGTGAAGCCAGGGTAAGACCCCTCCTGGATGGGGAGGCATATAGAAGTTTAGCAACGGTAGTGGCTTTGGTTGCACTATGGATGGATGATGAAGAAAAGCCATGGGTTTTGAGTTTTCTGATAGCATAAAATGAGGGGGTGCAAGTTGCAAGGTGGTCTACATGGGCTGTGAGTTTGAGATTATCTTGAAGGATGACATCCAGTATTTTCAGTTTTAACTCGGGTAATATTAGGTAATGGGGTAAACTTGCGCTTTAGGGGTCCCGATTTTGAAGATTTTCTAATGACAACACAAACCCTGACCCTAACCGACCCTCACGACACATAACCTGACCCTAACCGACCCTCACGACGCCATTAGTGCTAAACTTCTTCCATTGAACTAGGCTGATGTGATCTCTTATAATACATGCGTGGTGCTTCTGCGGCGGAAAATGCCGCCACGCAACCCGCGAAAATTTACTTCTATCTAAAAACAACTCTAACGGGTCTAACACTGACCATAACCGACCGTCACAGCGCTTAACCTGACCCTAACCGACTTAAAATACGTTTATTTAACGACACCGTCATATGGACGATGATTGGACCCTAGCCGACACTCACAGGCCAATTTATAGGAAGTACAGCATTTTGAACAATGCGCATACGCCGAAGGTTGCGCATGCGCAAAGCGCTTCGGCCGCAGAATTGTGTCGAAAAAGTTACTTCTGCGGCGGAATTTTCCGCGCAAAGTTTACCGGCAAGTCCTTGGTTTACCGGTAATGGAGGAGGAGGGTCAAATTGGTGTCGACGGCGGAAAACGATCATTTCTTTAGATTTTTTATATTGTCACTTTAAAATGGAAGCTGGATTGATCATCGTAACCAGTATATATTTTCCATTTTCCCCATCACTTCAAGGCCTTCTTCTCACAAAAGACTTTACATCCGACAATAAATTGGAATTGGATACAAAAATGTCAACAAACCATTCGAGAGGCGGTCATCGATATCTATATTTAGATGCTGATGCTATTTCTATTATTAGTTATGATGTCACCCTTCTATAATTAATCACTAGTCTACTTCAATGCCTCTCTTATAACGTGTCGCCACCGATCTGTCAAGGACCTATTCTGAATCTCCTTATGTAAGCGCGTTGGAGAGAAAATGGCGGCCCATGGAGCCTGGCCACCTAGCGACAGAGGCGTAGAAACTTCTGTTTACCATGCTCAACGCCTATCTCCGTAGTTCAGATTATTTAACTGAAAGTCATTAAAAATATCTTTATATTTATTATTATTTACCTTTCTTTGTTCCTTAGAAACTGAAAGAAAAATAATCCTGATTTGTTTTCCTCAAATTCGTGCAATTAATCGCTGAACAACACATCGGGTCTTCTATGCTTTTTTACTTCCAAAGACCCTCCTTACACCCGCATCGCCAGGTGGCGCCAGGCTCGTAGCCTTAAACCGGAAGTACACGATATTTTCACGAGTAACCAATCCTTTAATATAGAATCCTTGCCGATCTGTAGAAACCATCGATGGTAGATACCAGTGAGATTATAAATACGCGCTAGAGTGAGTAAGACGTATCTTCCCTTCACACAGCGTTGAACAGCCTCCACCATTGCTACCTCCATTGTCCACTCAAAGCTAGACTATTGCAATTCCCTCTTTCTCAACCTTGAATCCACCCAACTAAAGCGTCTGCAGCTCATCCAAAACTCACGTACTAGCCAGAGCCGTCACCAGAACGCTTAAGCATCATCATATCACTCCCATCCTCAAATCACTCCATTGGTTAAAAATCCCAGAGCGAATTCACTTCAAAGTCCTATCACTAACCTACAACTCTCTACAACACTCCCAGCCCAGATATCTCCGCGACCTCTTCACCATCCAGCCAACCCGCTCTACCCGATCATCCTCCATTCTCACTCTCTCTCGACCTCCTGTCACTACTCATCTCAAATTCTCCAACCGAGCAATATCCAACACTGCACCACGTCTCTGGAACGACCTACCTCCTGAATTCCGCACTTTTTCGGTTCCTCCACCATCATCTCCAATCACCCACCATCATCCGCATCAGGCTCCTCTATCAATCACTGCCAAGGCTTTCCACTCGAAACTAAAGTCTCTCCTCTTCAAGAACTCTTACCCCGACTCAACCGATCATCTACCTTCCAACTCTCGACGTGAACGACACCAACCTTAGCAGCTACTCTGACCCCTCTGATCCTCTGGAAACCGGACTCGGACCTCCTTCGGACTACTCTCTCGGATAACCCTTTTGACTAGACGCAGCGCTCGTGAATAAGCTGGTGCCCTGCGCTTGGCTTTCGAGTGGCGCTTTAGAAGTTTGGAGATTACGATTACGATTACGACGATTACGAAGTCACAATCGTAGATATAGTCAATGATGTGTCATTTACTATTTGTCTAGGGTGGCCCCTTTTTCGACAGGTATAATGATGCCTAAGCCAAACTTAGTAGGTACATTGCCATGGATAAACATCTGGTTGAATAGAAGAGACAGAAGCACGCATAGTCTGGGATGAGCATGACTTGTACTAGATGTTCTGCCTCTATCCGATCTAGGCCAGGTGCCTTACCACGCTTCATTTTGGGGATACACCGGTCAACCACCTCTACATACACTGTCTGTGCTGTAATCACAAGCTGGATTGTACTGGCTGAACCGAGCAAGAAATTTATTTCTGAGTTCCTGGTTGCTGTTATCATTAGCCTATTCAAGTGGATGTGCATGTCTTTTTAAAATTGATGGCAAAACGCATTGGCAATTTTACTGGGTTCAGTAGAGCCATCCACTGACACAGAAAGTTTGCACCTTGCTTTTAAACTTGCGCTCTCATGTTTTCCAGAAGGCAGTGGTATCTTTTGACAGGAGATAATCATGCAAATCATTAGAAATAAGCTGATCCTCTGCTGCCTGTTTGCTCCTCCTGGCAAGCTTATATTCAGTTTTTGCACATCTTTTGGCTTCATAAATTGGTCCTTGGCTGGGCCTACCAACTGCCTTCCACATATCATGGGCTGCTATAGACTTGTGCTTGAGATCAGTGAGTTGATCATCCCAGTAATGTTTATAGTAAGAAGCAGAAGTCTTAGGGCAATGCTCGTCTGCTGCCCGACGTAATGCCTCAACTATTTTGTCATAGAATGCATCTATATCCTTACCCTTGGGCTGTGATTTTCTGCTTGGTCGCCGACCGTAGCCCGTGGTGTCATTTAATTGTGTTCTTGTGAATTGTTTAATTGTCACAACATGTAAATGTACAGCGCAGTGCGTTTGTCCTAAAAAAAAGATATTATTATTATTATTATTATTATTATTATTATTATTATGGTATTATTATTATTATTATTATTATTATTATTATTATTATTATTATTATTGGTATATTATTATTATTATTATTATTAGCCGATTTTGCCAGGGACCACCCCCGGGGTGACCACCCTTAGCCCGTGAGCCCTTAGCCCGTGGTATCCTAGCCCGTGGTATCCTAGCCCGTGGTATCCTAGCCCGTGGTATCCCTAGCCCGTGGTGTCTTAGCCCGTGGTATCCTAGCCCGTGGTATCCCAGGCCTTGGTGTCTTAGCCCGTGGTATCCTAGCCCTTGGTATCCCAGGCCTTGGTGTCTTAGCCCGTGGTATCCCTGCCCTTGGTATCCCTCCTAGCCCTTGGTATCCCTGCCCTTGGTATCCCTGCCCTGGCTAGGCCTTGGTATCCCTGCCCTTGGTATCCCTGCTAGGCTTGGTGTCTGGTGTCCTACCCCTCTCCTTGCTGGGTATAAATAGAGGACGCCCTTGTGTTCTGTAGTCGAGAAGAAGAGAGTTGAGTTGAGAGTCGAGGCTTGTATGTTGTGGATCTGAAGTGGTGTGAATAAAGATCGTCATTGAACTACGGTGTTCGATTCCTTCGGTGGGTGACATTGCTCGTCGACTGGCAGATGCTGAAACCCTTCGAAATACAACGGAGGTCGTACTTACGCTCCCATCCTGAGCGACACGCGCCTTACACTCGCATCCTGAGACGTAACCCCAGTTATTGTCACATTGGTACCAGAGCCAGTGGGGTTTTGTCGGAGAGTTCCTGCCGCCGACGACGCTGAATCGACCGAAGATGTTTCCGGGAGACGACGACGATACGATAGCCTACCCGATGCCGAGTCTGATCCGCACGCCTGCCGAGACGTCGACGCCAGCCGCGAGGAGAACGATGATGGACGGGCCGCCGGACGGGAGCCGTTTGCTGGAAAGTATCGGCTTCGATGACCCAGGGCAGGCGAGCTCGAGCTTCCGAGAAGACAGGGAAGAAGAGATGACCGTGAAGCCGGAGAGAACGAGCTTCCGAGGAAAGACGGGCGAATCGACGACGGAAAAGACGAAATTGAAACCGAGTTTCCGCGAAGAGACTGAAAGACCGAACGAACCGGGGACTTCGATGCCGAAATTGCTGGAAGATGTCAGTGGTTTGCTGCGAAGCCGCCCGACGCCGATGAAACCAGGAAAGTTCGATGGGACGGGCTCGTTGGAGTCATTCCTGGTGCAGTTCGAGGTCTGCGCAAGGCACAACAAGTGGACGGCCACGGACCGGGTCGACTACTTGCGATGTTCGCTGGAGAAGGCCGCTACGCAACTTCTCTGGGACTTCGGCGCTCAACCGAGCGTAAGTTACGAAGAATTGGTCGAACGCCTTCGGCAGAGATACGGGACGGAAGGCCAGGCAGAAACCTTCCGCGCCCAGCTGTACTACCGCCGTCAACGCCCGGAAGAGAACCTCAGCGACCTGCTGCATGAGATCCGACGACTGGTGGTCTTGGCCTACCCGGTACCTTCCAACGAGACGACGCAGATCATCGCGAAGGATGCCTTCCTGGAAGCGATGAGAGACCGGGAGCTCTCGCTCAAAGTACGCGAGCGAGAACCGAAGAACCTGGACGAGGCATACCGGACCGCACTGCGTCTGGAGGCCTATCAACGGACGAACGATGCCGATGATCGCCGCAGACAGCCAAACCGAGTGCGAGGGACGCAAGAAACCGATCTGAGCGCCCAGCTTCAGGCTCAGATGGACCGCTTCTTGAACACCCAGCGAGATGAGCAGCGGAAATGGCAGCAAGAAATGGAGAAAAGAATGGACGAGCAATTCCGCGTGCTGCGCCGAAGCCCTCCGACGACCGACGAACTGAGTCATGAAATCCGACCTGAGCGAGACCGCCCAGGCCCTCCGGAGAATCAGCGACGCGAGATGACCTGCTTCAACTGCGGACGAGCCGGTCATATGGCCCGTAACTGCCGACGAGATCGCCGATACCAGAATCGCCAGAATCGCCAGACCGCGACGACCGAGCCCGATGCTTCGACGCCACCGGACCCGGTGGTCATGAATCATACGACACGCCCGAAAGTGCCGAACCGAGCTACGAGCAACGCCGTCTACATCCGCGGTGAGATCAACGGACGACCGCAGCTATGCCTGATCGACACTGGATCAGAAGTCAGCCTGGTGCCTTCATCTACTGTCGACGGGTTAGAACTTCGCTCTTGCAATCGCTTTTTGATGGCTGCTAATGGGTCAGACATACGCGTCCTGGGTGAGGTGCGGGTGCCCATTAAGATATTTAAGGGATTTTATATTCAGACATCCTTCCTTGTGTCCGATCAGATTACGGAGCCCATGTTAGGCATGGATTGGTTAAGGGAACATCGCTGCCGCTTAGGGTTTGGTATGGGATCCATATTTGTGAAACGTAGGCGTATCTCCCTGGTGAGAGGTAATGGGTCTATGTGGTGCCGGCGCGTGATCGTCGCCGAGGAGGTATTGGTTTCCCCTAAGTCCCAGAGGGATATACCGGTTAAAACCATGTACGGTGATTTGACGACCGTAGCGCCCGCCTGGATGACGGAGGCTAGGGAGATCCAACCTGGGGTCCATCTTGCCCGTGTAGTCGTCGGAGACTACGCGGACGCCCAAGTAAGAGTAGTAAATTTAAGTGATGATCCAGTCCGCTTGCCTAAGGACCAGCCATTAGGGGATTTGCACCCGGTGCAGGTAGAGTCGAGCGAAGGGAAGAGAGATAATGGAGACGCGGTTGGCCGCGCCTTGCCAAGTGAGAAATTGCTTGAGGATTTGCCCGAAGAAGTGCCGCCTGAGATTAGGGAGCGATTGAGCGCTTTGCTTGCTGAATATAGAGATGTCTTTTCTGTAACCGACCGGGATTTAGGCAAAACTTCTGTATGCACTCATAAGATAGAGACGGGAGATGCGCGCCCCGTTAGACAACCATTGAGACGACAGCCGATGCCGCATAGGGTTACGATCGATAATCAGCTGGACAGTATGCTGGCTGATGGGATAATTGAACCTGCTGTGAGTGAGTGGGCCGCGAACGTCGTGTTAGCACGAAAGAAGGACGGCTCGCTAAGGTTTTGCATAGATTACCGGCAATTGAATGACAGAACCCGGAAGGATTCATACCCGCTGCCTAGGATAGATGAATGTCTGGATGCGCTCGCAGGCGGTGGATGGTTTAGCACACTGGACCTGAGAAGCGGGTACCATCAAGTGGCAATGGACCCGAAGGACGCCGATAAGACCGCGTTTGTTACGCGACGGGGCATTTTCAGATGGAAAGTGATGCCGTTTGGCCTATGCAATGCGCCCGCGACTTTTCAGCGCCTGATGGACATTGTTTTGTCAGGACTAAATTTTGAGGTTTGCTTAGTTTACCTGGACGATGTCATTATCTTTGGGAAGACACCGGAGCAGCACTTAGACCGGCTAGAGCAAGTGTTCCAGAGACTGAGAGAGGCTAACTTGAAGTTAAAGCCGAGTAAATGCCAGCTACTGCGTAGGAGTGTGAGTTTCCTAGGTCACATAGTGACGCCGGAAGGAGTAGCCATGGACCCTTCAAAGATACGGGACGTAGTAGAGTGGCCGATTCCTCAGAGGTTACGAGACGTACGGGCCTTCTTAGGATTATGCTCGTATTACCGACGCTTCGTGAGGGAATTCTCGACAGTGGCGGCCCCGCTGTTTGCCCTGACGAAAAAGGGTAGGATGTTTGCCTGGGACGAAGCCTGCCAGGAAACGTTTGACCGACTGAAAGCTGCTTTGACGACCGCCCCGATCCTTGCTTTGCCTAGGGACGAAGGGACGTACGTATTAGACTGTGATGCGTGCGACGTAGGCATAGGCGCGGTGCTGTCCCAGCAGATAGAGGGCGAAGAACGAGTGATCGCCTATGGGAGTCGCCTTTTGTCGACTGCGGAAAGGAACTATTGCGTGACCCGTAAAGAATTGTTAGCGATAGTGCACTTCACAAAGCTGTACAGGCAGTACTTGTTGGGACGCCCGTTTGTCCTGAGGACTGATCATGCTGCTTTGCAATGGCTGCAACGCACGCCGGAACCCATTGGTCAGCAGGGGCGATGGCTGGAACGCCTCGCTGAATTTGAGTTCCAGGTACTTCATCGACCTGGCCGGAAACATGGGAACGCTGACGCGCTCTCGCGTCGCCCGTGCCGCCAGTGCGGATGGGAAGATTTGGCGATAGTCGCCGCCGTGACTGAGGCGCCCGTGCCGCCTCCGATGAGTGCAGATGCAGAGGATTCCATGGAGAGAGACCAGCGAGATGACCCGGAGCTTAGCATAGTACGTGGATGGTTAGAAGACGGGGCAGAGGCGCCTGATCTTGTAGAGATCCTCCAGGAGAGTGAGGCCGTGAAGGTCTATTGGTTTCAGAGAGATAGGCTGAGTTTGAGAGAAGGAGTAATTTACCGTAGGACGCCCGATGGTATGGATCAGCTGTTGATGCCTAGGAGTAGAAGGGAGGAGTGTTTAAGGTTAGCTCATACTGGGTTAACGGGAGGCCACTTGGGCGTTCGCCGAACGCGATGGCAGGTAAGGCGCCGGGCATACTGGGTAGGTTGGTCAGGGGAGGTGAAGCGGTTTTGTCAGCGATGTTCCCCTGTAACCAGTATCGCCGGGGTCTACCTCCGAAGCAGGGTCCACTCCAGCCCCTACCCTGTGGAGAGCCATGGGAGAGGCTTAGCATCGATATTACGGGTCCCCATCCCCGGAGTAGGCGTGGCCACATTTATATTTTGACCGTGATGGACGGATTCACGAAATTTGTGGAAGCCATCCCTATGGCTAATCAGGAAGCGACCTCGGTAGCCCGGGCCCTGGTAGAAACAGTTATTGTTAGGTACGGGGCGCCTCTCCAAATCCTAACTGATCAGGGGACCAATTTTGAAGGGAATTTATTTCGGGAGCTTTGTCGGTTACTGGGCATCGATAAGCTAAGAACTTCCAGTTACCATCCTAGCTGTAATGGGTTGATTGAACGATTCCATCGGACCATGAATGCCATGCTAGGTAAGGTTATTAGCAGCCATCAGAGGGATTGGGACGAGGTTCTTCCTCATGTTCTCGCCGCTTACCGTGCCTCACTGCATGAAGCCACCGGCTTCACGCCCAATTATCTGATGTTTGGTCGTGAGACGCGGGCTCCTATAGACCTTGTCTATGGACGACCCCCGGACGAGGGACGCGACGCCGCTACGTACTCCTCCTACTCCCGAGACTTCGCGGATCGGATGGAAAGCTCATACCGCCTGGTGCGAGATCACCTACGCGTTGCTGCTGAGAGACGGAAACGCAACTACGACTTGAAGGTACATCCAGCCGAGTTTGCGCCTGGTGACCGAGTCTGGTACTATACGCCGCGCCGGTACCAGGGACGGAGTCCTAAATGGGCTCGCATGTATACGGGTCCTTTCACAGTGATGGAACGCTGCGGCCTCGTCAACTACCGGCTCCGCAAGACTGCGCACTCCAAGCCATTTGTCGCCCACGTCGACAAACTGAGGCCTTGCTTTGAAGATGGCCTACCCGACGCCAGCGAGAGCGCCGCTCCTGATGACGGCCTGAGAGACATTCTGCCGGACGCTGATCCGAACTCTGCGCGCCCGAAGAGGACAATTCGCCGTCCTGCCCGCTTCCAGTAAGCGCGCTGCCGTTCCTTCGAACGATGACATGGACGCTGAGACTTTGAGCGCTTGTCTGCGACTGACAGTGCCGTTTCCGAGAACGGGAGAGACTTTGTTTTCCCCTTTTGTGCGAGACTCTGTCGCCCCGCTTGCCTTCCGTCGAGATAGGACTCGGACAGAAGGTAATGCTGTTCCTAAGAGCGTCGTTTAATTTTGGTTTTAAATTGTTTGTGTCGCCGAAAAACGGCTTTGATTGTTGATTATCTTCGTGTTTTTGATTGATTATTTTACGAGTTTCTGGGCCGTTGGCCATTGCGCTATGATTGACTTTTACTTTTAGAGACTCTATGTTTGCGTAAACCTTTTTGCGGTGGGACAGGAAATTAGAAATTAGGACTTGTGTGCAGAACATTGCAGGACACTGTTTTTAGGCGGGCCTTGGCCTTAGTGATTTTTAGGGATAGTGGACTTTGTTTGGCCCGTTGGCCGCGTATTGTTTATTGTGATTTTTCGTGCGGGTGCCCGGTAGATATGGGGGCATATCTATCGTGGTGGGAGGAGGATGTGGCGTTTTTGCCAGGGACCACCCCCCGGGTTTGGGCCTCCCTGTTTTGGACCACCCTTGGGCTGTGATTTTCTGCTTGGTCGCCGACTTAGCCCGTGGTATCCTAGGCCTTGGTGTCCGCCCGTGGTATCCTAGCCCGTGGTATCCTAGGCCTTGGTGTCTTAGCCCGTGGTATCCTAGCCCGTGGTATCCTAGGCCTTGGTGTCCTAGCCCGTGGTATCCTAGCCCGTGGTATCCCTAGGCCTTGGTGTCTTAGCCCGTGGTATAGCCCCCTATCCCTTGGCCTCCCTGCTTAGGCCGTGGTATCCCTGCCCTTGGTCTCCTGCTAGGCCTTGGTATCCCTGCCCTGGTCTCCCTAGGCCTTGGTATCCCTGCCCTTGGTATCCCTGCTAGGCCTTGGTATCCCTGCCCTTGGTATCCCTGCTAGGCTTGGTGTCTGGTGTCCTACCCCTCTCCTTGCTGGGTATAAATAGAGGACGCCCTTGTGTTCTGTAGTCGAGAAGAAGAGAGTTGACTTGAGAGTCGAGGCTTGTATGTTGTGGATCTCACGTGTGAATAAAGATCGTCATTGAAGTACGGTGTTCGATTCCTTCGGTGGGTGACATTGCTCGTGACTGGCAGTGTGAAACCCTTGAATACAAAGACTTACGTCATCCTGAGCGACACGCGAATCCTACGGTGATTCAGATAGATTTGTAGCATGATAGTATGAGATAAGGTCAGCTTTATCCCATCTCAATCTTTTCTGCTTATTGGTGACATGCCTATCACAGTCGCTGTTTTTAACTGGTAGGCAGTCGACTGGCAGATGCTGAAACCCTTCGAAATACAACGGAGGTCGTACTTATTCACCACGCTCCCATCCTGAGGTCAAAATCCGGGGAGGTCAAGCCGAGAATCTCTTACCTGAATACCTACAGCATCGTGACGTTAACGCTTTGATAATGAGCCACTTACAGGTGATTAGTAAAGTTTTATGATCTACATTATAGGCCTAGTCGAAGCTTACAAATTGAATAAAAGATCGGTTGTCATTCAGGGTCACCTCTGATAGCCGACTGTAGGCCTATTAATGCTTTGAAGTTCCCTATAAAAAGCAGGTTTTATGTGGTTTGCTGTTATTGGATAGCTAACAGGGTCCTTGAGGTCGTTGCAACGAGCAGATGGACTTCCTGGCGAGCCAGGCCTTAATGCTTAATGGCAAACATGAAGGATCGCGTAAGCCCAACTTCAACGTCAAGTTGGGCGTTTTATGAAGACGCACGTAAATAATAACTTTTCAAGGACCACCTGCATTGTTTGCCGAATCAAACTACAGAGGTTTCCATACTACAAAGACCACATTAGCCGCCATATTTCAAGACTGCTATAAAATCACGCATAAATAATTACGCCAATCATTTATTCGTGATTTTATAGCTGCTATAAAATCACGCATAAATAATTACGCCAATCATAGACAAGAGCTGTATCATGCCAAGAAATAATCTTTGTCGGCGGAAACGGCCTATGTTGTCATAAGCTGCCGTTAAACTGTGGATCCAATCCAATACGCCAATCATCGTCGATATGGTGTCGTCGTTAAATGAACATTATAAACGGGTCTAAGTCTAGTCTAGAAGACAGTTTTGATGAAACATTATGTGGTAGGTTTAAGGTCGAAGAAGCCGCCTAACTATCAGGTATACAGTTGATTCAGCTACCAATAGGCCTATTCCTTAGAAGCAAAACCTACTTATGCTAATATTTGATGCATTGATTAGTTTATCCGTAATAGCTTAGATTATTTGGTCGCGCCTTTCTGACACGGTTTAAACGAGGGCTTCTCAGCAAGTCAAAAGCGCATAACAGTTTAACGCATTGATTGATTCCTTTTAACTGAAGTAGTGGAAAGTAAAATAAGTGATGGTAGATATAATATATTTATAATAAGTGATTGGCACTTTTAACTACTTTAGTTACTAACTACTAAGCTTAGTTATAATTACTTTCAAGTAGCCTAGTTTGTTAACAAGTAGTTGGAACTACTTTTAGCAATAAGTAGTTACAAAGTATTTAAACTACTTTCGTAACAGTTATAATAACAATAGCGAACTACTTTTGCATAAATACTTTCACATTATATTATTGCAACATTTTAATAAACTTGATAAGAAATGGCATTAACGAGAGATAGAGGCACCACAGGTCTCAACAAGCGTTAACCTGAAAACTGTTCTTTTTGGCCGTGCTGGAGTCGGGAGCACCTCTGAGTAGTTACCTTGAAGAGGTGCTATATAAATATCCTGAATGAATGAATATGGTTGACAACGAACACAATGTCATGATTGCATCCATCTAAGGTCTCGAATATGCATGTAGCTGTCTTATAGCAGGTGCGAGATAGCTGGGTGATGTGGTCGGAAAAGGTAAGGTTCTTATCGCAGGAGAAGAGGTAAGGTACTGGAGAATTGAGATCTGTTGGACAAAGGTCGGGAGGATAGGCTAGTTTGTTTAATTGCTCGCGGAGGCCAATAATGGGAATTCTGTTTTTGAAGGTTAAGGCATAGCAAGTTAGCGGTCATCCAGGCTGAAACACGGGTGATGGTGTTATGTAGACAATTTAGTGCGTCTGGAAGAGAGCGAGGGAGAAATGTATGAACAGTTGTATATCGTCAGCATAGAGGTGATGATCAATCAACAGAGGATGAGGAAATGAATTTGCTGAGTGTGGCGCAGCAGACTACGAGAACAGAACCTTGAGGAACGCCGCAGGTGAGGGTGTGCGGATTAGATGAGTGACCAGCGGCATTGACAGTTATAGAGAGTGAAGAAAGGTATGACTTTTTCTTTCCACGATAGGCAGTACCAGAGATTGAAAATACAAAGGAAAGGCGTTTGATAAGGATAGCATGTTCTATTGTACCGAAGGTGGTAGAGATGTCTAAGAGACACAAGCAACAGATCTGTTGAAGGCCTATCGCCATGACAAGTTTGTTGTATAGCGAGGCAAGGACTGTTTCGGTAGAGTGGTGCTTGGTGTAGGCAGATTGATTTGAGTTTAGAAGATTGTTTGAGGTGAGGACCTTAAGGTAGCCGTTGAGACAAGAGAGGACAACCCGTTCCGAGAGTTTGGATAAGAAAGAGAGATTTTAAATTGACGGTAGTTGGAGAGGAGCTCTTTGTCTAGGGATGTTTTCTGTGCCCATCTCTGTTTATAATAATATTCCAGGTTTCTGTCTTACTTATCTTGAAATTAAAGAAAACGTACACATTTATTGATATTTAGCGGCACTGGTACAATCAATGAAAAAATATGCAGGAATATATAAGCTAGGCGCAATAGTAAAAGAGGTCATAGTTATCTCTGAATATTGTTCAAAAGTTCTGAAACAATTTAAGGACAATCTAATTCAAACTGAAACAAAATTCGACGCGGCCGCTATAACACTAGACCTACTTCTACCTAAATCGATCTGTGTGTCAGAATAAGGGGCTAATCCTGACTGACAGAGTTCCTAATTCAAGAGCCAACAAAAGGAGGCATCACGCATCTTCTTGCGACTTTTTCCGAGGGACATTAAGTGTTTGAAAGACGTCAACTAGACAGTAGTAAGGGTCAGGACACAGAATTCATCACAAAACTGAGAAAGTAATTTTCGTCCACATAGGAAACTGTTAACCTTCGTAGGCCGAAGTGGGGTAGATTTCTACCCCAGCGGTGTTTGGATGTTGATTGCGGAGTAACTGTAGGTAGTCATAACTTGACGTTCCACATGTTTACAAGTTAAGACCCCCGATATATTCCCACACCAAAACCATCATCATGTCTTGTTGTCTGAGAAAGTTATTTCAGTCCAAAGTGTCATGGGGTAGAAATCTACCCCACTTCGGCCTCGACGTTACTACTTTTTCGTTCATAATGAAGATGTATTTATAGAAGACTTTAGCTCATAATTATGCTGCAATTAGAAATAAAGTGTTGATTCTACCATGCAATTGATTGTTAATACTTGCCTAATTATGGAGAGGTCACTTTCCAAGATGGCGGCCAATATGGCCGCCAAAACCAAAAGTATGTATACCTCAGCTTATTGGTAGGCTAAAATAACAAAGAAAGTGTCGAATGTAATATTATCGGGGTCAAGGAATCGAAATACCACAGTGGCAATAGTGTGGAAATAGTATTATCCAAGATGGCAGCTAATATGGCCGCCAAAACACAAAAATAGGTACAACTCAGCTCAAATATACGCTTTAATGACAAATGAAGTGTCGAATTTAATACACTAAGGGTCAAGAAATCTAATGATCGCAGTGGCAATAGTGTGAGAATGTTGCTTTCTAAGATGGCGGCCAATATGGCCGTCATCCCTAACCCATGGATTGAGATATAGCCATTTTTGTGTTTTGGCGTCCATATTGGCCGCCATCTTGGAAAGCAATATTTCCACACTATTTGGACTGCGACAATTCGATTCCTTGACGCTGAAAATATTAAATTCGACGCTTCATTTGTCATTGTATCTTATCTATGAGCTGAATTATACATATTTATGTTTTTACGGCAATATTGGCCGCCATCTTGGATAGCACTATTCCAACACTATTCCCAATGCCATAGTTCGATTTTTTTTACCTTGAAAGTATTAGAATGGAAACTTCATTTGTCATTGTAGCATATCTATGATCTTAGATATACACATTTTTGTGTTTCGGCGGCCATATTGGCCGCCATCTTGGATAGTACTATTCCCAGACTATTCACAATGCAATGGTTCAATTTTTTGACCTTGGAAATATTATATTCGGTACTTCATCATTGTGGCTTATCTATGAGCTTAGATATACACATATTTGTGTTTCGGCGGCCATCTTGGATAGTACTATTCCCACACTATTCGCAATGCGATATTTCGATTCCTTGGCCTTGGAAATATTGGAATCGACACTTCATTTGTTATTGTTGCAGACCTGTGAGCTGAGATAGGCCTATTACATATTTCTTTGGGGTAGAAAACTACCCCACTTCGGCCTCCGTTTCTCGAAACGGAGCTTCGGCCCAGTGCCGGATTTAGGGTGGTGGGGGCCCATGGGCGCCCAGTATGGTTGGGCCCTTTTCTGCAACGAAGTTTTTGCTTTTGTTGATGCGCAGTCTCCCACAGGAACAACCCCCATACCAATAATAATTATTATTACATATCATATAATCATATATACGTGTATACTGACTCCGACAGGGAAAGGTGCTAAAGGCAATGTTTAAATTGTTGACTAATTGTTTTCACTGATGTTTTTAAAACTCATATAAAATTAACAAAAATAAATTGGGAAGATCATTTTGTTGATAATAATGTCTTCTATTATATTAATAGGAAAGGTGGTTTAGGCCACTTTAGGGTAATGGTAACACTCTGGGACGAAGAGGCAACGGACGCGGTATCGCTTCCCGCTACCCTCCCTAAGGTCGACTCAGCCTTTTCATTCACCACATGGCGATGAAAAAATGAGCAGTAGGAAGTGATGGGCGCCTTGCATGGCTGCCAAACAGTTAAATTCGAGTTATGTAATTACTTGTGATTATCCGTTCATACTGTGATTTGTAATCATACTGCGTATTTGTCAATTTGAAAATACTAAACGAAGATCATTATTATTAGTATTATAATTAATAGGTATTAAATAATTTCTCAAATACAAAACAAAAAGATAAGCTTTAAGCTTCTTATGCAGTTTTTAATAGAAGTCACTGATACCGACAAACAAAGAAAGTAAAAAATAGTGATAAACGGAAGCTCCAAACTAAAAACAGATAGCTTGAGTCAGTTAATTAGCTCAGTTACTGTTAGGCCTACAAGATCTAAATTTGAATAGACCCAATAGAGATTTTATGCCCTTTTCTATTGGCACAGTCATCAATAAACTGATTAAAATCCAATTGGGATAGAATATCACTCTCTATGCTCTGTGCGAAGCTTGTTCTTAATTATCTTCATCTTAGAAAAAGAGCGTTCAGCATTACAATTTGTGACCACGTACGAGCAGCAAGTACATTCTTAGCATAATTTCCACATTTGGAAATGAACTTTCAACACCTTTGTCAAGTATTAATTGGTACATGAACTGCTCCTGACTTATGCCGAGGCCTGCGCTACCTGTCTCGTCTTTAAACATTTAGACAAAATAAAAAAACTGCACGAGCTCATTGCCAAGGCTTTCATCGAGGTCATCGCCATAGATTGCTACAAGGTTTTCCGCTGAGTTGTGTATTTCACCATCACTACATGATTCAAGCCTAGATAGAAAACCAAACCTTGAGCAGAGTAGTTCGTATGATACTAGCCTTTTGACAATTCGGTTGTGAATTAATCGAAGACAGGTAGAAAATTGTCAATCCGAAACTTTGGCAAACCGAGTGTTGCATAAGCAATATACTGTCACAGTGCTGAAGACTGGTGGAACACTGGAACCATTCTTTGCCCAATAATTGATGACTTCCTGTGTTAAATGTTCAGTGCCCTTATGCCGATCTCCAATTCGGTTCATGTATGTCGGTTGAAAGTACTTAGACTCTTCAAATTATTTATTAAGTTACTGATTTGCAAACTCAAACTGTGTTGTATGGCCTGATACAATGCATACATAAAGGTATAGAATCCTATAGGACTGCGTGTCTCAAAGCCACTACCAGCACAGCAATGACAGCATACAGCTGTGTTCGACACTGCTACAGATGTTCACTTAATTAGGGTCATTCCAGGTCAAAAGCACAAGCGGAACGGAATGCTATAGCTAAGACAGAATACCCACTTTCTGCAAGCCTTTCACCCTGAAACAAGATACTGTTGCGGGCTGGAGCTCAGGATGCTAGCTTGTGAACAGGTTCTTGATCCGTTCGCTGTGTGCTGCATGCGGACCGAGGCCACATGTATCATTAGACGACCTGAGCTTGGGTTAAAAGTAAGATAATCTGTCAACAGCTGCAGATGCCACTCTTAAGTCGTGAACAATATTAACGGGATATTTCAAAATTATGATTGTATGGTACAGTGATCGTTCAGCAGCCGATCACTCTGATTCAGATCCGCTCAATATAGTCACTCTTAGAATCTCTTCCCTCGTCAGATAACAAACACAGTGAAGAGACAACAAAATAAAATTGCAACTGGTGGGGGCCCCTAAGTGGTGGGGGCCCCTGGGCTGGAGCCCGTGGAGCCCATGCTTAAATCCGGCCCTGCTTCGGCCTCCGAAGGTTAAAGAGACAACCTTTGAATGCACTGCGCAACACAATACATCACAGTGTAGGCTATAGCCTAGCCAGTCATGATTTTAAAATTGTTGTCTTATTGAACTTTTTCAGAATATTATGATCGGTTTTGGCAAAGACGCTTAACTCCATATGATTTCAAAGTTATAATGCCCAGTTACAAGAAACCTCAGCTACCGAAAACACACAACGGCATGTAGACACCTCGGATAATGGACGTACTTTTGTTTATATAGACTGTCTTAACTGAGCCCTAATTTTGACAATATCAAAACAAATATTCATCGCTTCGTTCCAGGACTATTCACACCATATAAAATCGACACTTAAAAAAGGAATTTCATAATTTGAATCAGTCTTCCTTCAAACGCAGAAAAAACACAAATCTAGAATCTATAAACAGACGCGATAAGAAAAAACTTCCAAAACTCGCTCGAAAATGCCATCGCTAACGAAGCAATTTAGCATTACATTAGCCGCAATCCACCTTATGAACTTAGTTATGATACAAACATCGTCAACCGATACAACAACATCCACAACGCCAGATACATCCACATCTGCTCTACCTACATCGACAACAACGACAGATACATCCACATCGGATCTACCTACATCGACAACAACGACAGATACATCCACATCTGCTCTACCTACATCGACAACAACGACAGATACATCCACAACTGCTTCACCTACACCGACAACAACGACAGATACATCCACAACTGCTTCACCTACATCGACAACAACGCCAGATACATCCACAACTGCTTCACCTACATCGACAACAACGACAGATACATCCACAACTGCTTCACCAACATCGACAACAACGCCAGACACATCCACAACTGCTTCACCTTCATCGACAACAACGCCAGATACATCCACAACTGCTTCACCTACATCGACAACAACGCCAGATACATCCACAACTGCTTCACCTACATCGACAACAACGCCAGATACATCCGCAACTGCTCTACCAACACCGACAACAACACCAGAAACATCCACAACTGCTCTACCTACATCGACAACAACGCCAGATACATCCACAACTGCTCTACCTACACCGACAACAACGCCAGATACATCCACAACTGCTTCACCTACATCGACAACAACGACAGATACATCCACAACTGCTATACCTACATCGACAACAACGCCAGATACATCCACAACTGCTCTACCTACATCGACAACAACGACAGATACATCCACAACTGCTATACCTACATCGACAACAACGCCAGATACATCCACAACTGCTATACCTACACCGACAATAACCCCAGACACGTCCACAACTCCTGAACCTACACCGACAATAACGCCAGACACGTCCACAACTCCTGAACCTACACCGACAATAACCCCAGACACGTCCACAACTGCTGAACCTACACCGACAATAACCCCAGACACGTCCACAACTCCTGAACCTACACCGACAATAACCCCAGACACATCCACAACTCCTGAACCTACACCGACAATAACCCCAGACACATCCACAACTGCTGAACCTACACCGACAATAACCCCAGACACGTCCACAACTGCTGAACCTACACCGACAATAACCCCAGACACGTCCACAACTGTTGAACCTACACCGACAATAACCCCAGACACATCCTCAACTCCTGAACCTACACCGACAATAACCCCAGACACATCCACAACTGCTGAACCTACACCGACAATAACCCCAGACACGTCCACAACTCCTGAACCTACACCGACAATAACCCCAGACACATCCACAACTCCTGAACCTACACCGACAATAACCCCAGACACGTCCACAACTGCTGAACCTACACCGACAATAACCCCAGACACATCCACAACTGCTGAACCTACACCGACAATAACCCCAGACACATCCACAACTGCTGAACCTACACCGACAATAACCCCAGACACGTCCACAACTGCTGAACCTACACCGACAATAACGCCAGACACGTCCACAATCCTGCTGAACCTACCAATAACCCCAGACACGTCCACAACTGCTAACCTACCCGACAATAACCCCAGACACATCCACAACCTGAACCTACGACAATAACGCCAGACACGTCCACAACTGCTCTACCTACACCGACAATAACCCCAGACACATCCACAACTGCTATACCTACACCGACAATAACCCCAGAGTCCACAACTATACCTCACCGACAACCCCAGACACTCCACAACCTGAACCTACACCGACAATAACCCCAGACACATCCACAACTGCTATACCTACACCGACAATAACCCCAGACACGTCCACAACCTGAACCTACACCGACAATAACCCCAGACACATCCTCAACTCCTGAACCTACATTGACAATAACCCCAGACACGTCCACAACTCCTGAACCTACACCGACAATAACCCCAGACACGTCCACAACTCCTACACCGACAATAACCCCAGACACGTCCACAACTCCTGAACCTACACCGACAATAACGCCAGACACGTCCACAACTCCTGAACCTACACCGACAATAACGCCAGACACGTCCACAACTCCTGAACCTACACCGACAATAACCCCAGACACGTCCACAACTGCTGAACCTACACCGACAATAACCCCAGACACGTCCACAACTCCTGAACCTACACCGACAATAACCCCAGACACGTCCACAACTCCTGAACCTACACCGACAATAACCCCAGACACGTCCACAACTCCTGAACCTACACCGACAATAACCCCAGACACGTCCACAACTCCTGAACCTACACCGACAATAACCCCAGACACGTCCACAACTCCTGAACCTACACCGACAATAACCCCAGACACGTCCACAACTCCTGAACCTACACCGACAATAACCCCAGACACGTCCACAACTCCTGAACCTACACCGACAATAACCCCAGACACGTCCACAACTCCTGAACCTACACCGACAATAACCCCAGACACGTCCACAACTCCTGAACCTACACCGACAATAACCCCAGACACGTCCACAACTCCTGAACCTACACCGACAATAACGCCAGACACGTCCACAACTCCTGAACCTACACCGACAATAACCCCAGACACGTCCACAACAACTGAACCTACACCGACAATAACCCCAGACACGTCCACAACTCCTGAACCTACACCGACAATAACCCCAGACACGTCCACAACTCCTGAACCTACACCGACAATAACCCCAGACACGTCCACAACTCCTGAACCTACACCGACAATAACCCCAGACACGTCCACAACTCCTGAACCTACACCGACAATAACCCCAGACACGTCCACAACTCCTGAACCTACACCGACAATAACCCCAGACACGTCCACAACTCCTGAACCTACACCGACAATAACCCCAGACACGTCCACAACTCCTGAACCTACACCGACAATAACCCCAGACACGTCCACAACTCCTGAACCTACACCGACAATAACCCCAGACACGTCCACAACTGCTGAACCTACACCGACAATAACCCCAGACACACCTACACCGACAATCCACAACTGCTATACCTACACCGACAATAACCCCAGACACGTCTGAACCTACACCGACAATAACCCCAGACACGTCCACAACTGCTGAACCTACACCGACAATAACCCCAGACACGTCCACAACTGCTGAACCTACACCGACAATAACCCCAGACACGTCCACAACTCCTGAACCTACACCGACAATAACCCCAGACACGTCCACAACTCCTGAACCTACACCGACAATAACCCCAGACACGTCCACAACTCCTGAACCTACACCGACAATAACCCCAGACACATCCACAACTCCTGAACCTACACCGACAATAACCCCAGACACGTCCACAACTGCTAACCTACACCGACAATAACCCCAGACACGTCCACAACTGCTGAACCTACACCGACAATAACCCCAGACACGTCCACAACTGCTGAACCTACACCGACAATAACCCCAGACACGTCCACAACTCCTGAACCTACACCGACAATAACCCCAGACACGTCCACAACTCCTGAACCTACACCGACAATAACCCCAGACACGTCCACAACTCCTGAACCTACACCGACAATAACCCCAGAACCTACACCGACAATAACCCCAGACACATCCACAACTCCTGAACCCGACAATAACCCCAGACACGTCCACAACCTGAACCTACACCGACAATAACCCCAGACACGTCCACAACTGCTGAACCTACACCGACAATAACCCCAGACACGACAACTCCTGAACCTACACAGACAATAACCCCAGACACATCCACAACTGCTATACCTACACCGACAATAACCCCAGACACGTCCACAACTCCTGAACCTACACCGACAATAACCCCAGACACGTCCACAACTGCTCTGAACCTACACCGACAATAACCCCAGACACGTCCACAACTGCTGAACCTACACCGACAATAACCCCAGACACGTCCACAACTCCTGAACCTACACCGACAATAACCCCAGACACGTCCACAACTCCTGAACCTACACCGACAATAACCCCAGACACGTCCACAACTCCTGAACCTACACCGACAATAACCCCAGACACGTCCACAACTGCTGAACCTACACCGACAATAACCCCAGACACGTCCACAACTCCTGAACCTACACCGACAATAACCCCAGACTGAACCTCCACACGTCCACAACTGAACCTACACCGACAATAACCCCAGACACGTCCACAACTGCTCTACCTACACCGACAATAACCCCAGACACGTCCACAACTCCTGAACCTACACCGACAATAACCCCAGACACGTCCACAACTCCTGAACCTACACCGACAATAACCCCAGACACGTCCACAACTCCTGAACCTACACGACAATAACCCCAGACACGTCCACAACTGCCTCTACCTACACCGACAATAACCCCAGACACGTCCACAACTCCTGAACCTACACCGACAATAACCCCAGACACGTCCACAACTCCTGAACCTACACCGACAATAACCCCAGACACGTCCACAACTCCTGAACCTACACCGACAATAACCCCAGACAGACGACAATCCACAACTCCTGAACCTACACGTCCACAACTCCTGAACCTACACCGACAATAACCCCAGACACGTCCACAACTGCTGAACCTACACCGACAATAACCCCAGACACGTCCACAACTCCTGAACCTACACCGACAATAACCCCAGACACGTCCACAACTCCTGAACCTACACCGACAATAACCCCAGACACGTCCACAACTGCTGAACCTACACCGACAATAACCCCAGACACATCCACAACTGCTGAACCTACACCGACAATAACCCCAGACACGTCCACAACTCCTGAACCTACACCGACAATAACCCCAGACACGTCCACAACTCCTGAACCTACACCGACAATAACCCCAGACACATCCACAACTCCTGAACCTACACCGACAATAACCCCAGACACGTCCACAACTACACCGACTGACACGTCCACAACTGAACCCGACAATAACCCCAGACACGTCCACAACTCCTGAACCTACACCGACAATAACCCCAGACACGTCCACAACTGCTGAACCTACACCGACAATAACCCCAGACACATCCACAACTGCTGAACCTACACCGACAATAACCCCAGACACGTCCACAACTGCTGAACCTACACCGACAATAACCCCAGACACGTCCACAACTCCTGAACCTACACCGACAATAACCCCAGACACAGTCCACAACTCCTGAACCTACACCGACAATAACCCCAGACACGTCCACAACTCCTGAACCTACACCGACAATAACCCCAGACACGTCCACAACTGCTGAACCTACACCGACAATAACCCCAGACACGTCCACAACTGCTGAACCTACACCGACAATAACCCCAGACACGTCCACAACTCCTGAACCTACACCGACAATAACCCCAGACACGTCCACAACTGCTGAACCTACACGTCCACAACTCCTGAACCTACGACAATAACCCCAGACACGTCCACAACTCCTGAACCTACACCGACAATAACCCCAGACACGTCCACAACTGCTGAACCTACACCGACAATAACCCCAGACACGTCCACAACTCCTGAACCTACACCGACAATAACCCCAGACACGTCCACAACTCCTGAACCTACCACCGACAATAACCCCAGACACGTCCACAACTGCTGAACCTACACCGACAATAACCCCAGACACGTCCACAACTCCTGAACCTACACCGACAATAACCCCAGACACACTCCTCCACAACTAACCCCAGACACGTCCACAACTGCTCTGAACCTACACCGACAATAACCCCAGACGTCCACAACTCCTGAACCACACCGACAATAACCCCAGACACGTCCACAACTGCTGAACCTACACCGACAATAACCCCAGACACGTCCACAACTGAACCTACACCGACAATAACCCCAGACACGTCCACAACTGCTGAACCTACACCCTGAACCTACACCGACAATAACCCCAGACACGTCCACAACTGCTCTACCTACACCGACAATAACCCCAGACACGTCCACAACTCCTGAACCTACACCGACAATAACCCCAGACACGTCCACAACTCCTGTCCACAACCTACACCGACAATAACCCCAGACACGTCCACAACTGCTGACACATCCACAACCTACACCGACAATAACCCCAGACACGTCCACAACTGACTAACTACACCCAGACACGTCCACACTACACCGACAATAACCCCAGACACGTCCACAACTCCTGAACCTACACCGACAATAACCCCAGACACATCCACAACTGCTAACCTACCAGACACATCCACAACTCCTGAACCTACACCGACAATAACCCCAGACACGTCCACAACTCCTGAACCTACACCGACAATAACCCCAGACACGTCCACAACTGCTGAACCTACACCGACAATAACCCCAGACACGTCCACAACTCCTGAACCTACACCGACAATAACCCCAGACACGTCCACAACTCCTGAACCTACACCGACAATAACCCCAGACACGTCCACAACTCCTGAACCTACACCGACAATAACCCCAGACACGTCCACAACTCCTGACACCTACACCGACAATAACCCCAGACACGTCCACAACTCCTGAACCTACACCGACAATAACCCCAGACACGTCCACAACTCCTGAACCTACACCGACAATAACCCCAGACACGTCCACAACTCCTGAACCTACACCGACAATAACCCCAGACACGTCCACAACTCCTGAACCTACACCGACAATAACCCCAGACACGTCCACAACTGCTGAACCTACACCGACAATAACCCCAGACACGTCCACAACTCCTGAACCTACACCGACAATAACCCCAGACACGTCCACAACTGCTGAACCTACACCGACAATAACCCCAGACACGTCCACAACTGAACCTACACCGACTGAACCTACACCGACAATAACCCCAGACACGTCCACAACTGCTGAACCTACACCGACAATAACCCCAGACACGTCCACAACTGCTGAACCTACACCGACAATAACCCCAGACACGTCCACAACTCCTGAACCTACACCGACAATAACGCCAGACACGTCCACAACTCCTGAACCTACACCGACAATAACCCCAGACACGTCCACAACTCCTGAACCTACACCGACAATAACCCCAGACACGTCCACAACTCCTGAACCTACACCGACAATAACCCCAGACACGTCCACAACTGCTGAACCTACACCGACAATAACCCCAGACACGTCCACAACTCCTGAACCTACACCGACAATAACCCCAGACACGTCCACAACTGAACCTACACCGACAATAACCCCAGACACATCGACAATAACCCCAGACACGTCCACAACTGAACCTACACCGACAATAACCCCAGACACGTCCACAACTCCTGAACCTACACCGACAATAACCCCAGACACGTCCACAACTCCTGAACCTACACCGACAATAACCCCAGACACGTCCACAACTGCTCTACCTACACCTAACCCCAGACACATCCACAACTCCTGAACCTACACCGACAATAACCCCAGACACGTCCACAACTCCTGAACCTACACCGACAATAACCCCAGACACGTCCACAACTGCTGAACCTACACCGACAATAACCCCAGACACGTCCACAACTGCTGAACCTACACCGACAATAACCCCAGACACGTCCACAACTGCTGAACCTACACCGACAATAACCCCAGACACGTCCACAACTGCTGAACCTACACCGACAATAACCCCAGACACGTCCACAACTGTTGAACCTGAACCTACACCGACAATAACCCCAGACACGTCCACAACTCCTGAACCTACACCGACAATAACCCCAGACACGTCCACAACTCCACAACTGAACCTACACCGACAATAACCCCAGACACGTCCACAACTGCTGAACCTACACCGACAATAACCCCAGACACGTCCACAACTGCTGAACCTACACCGACAATAACCCCAGACACGTCCACAACTCCACAACTGAACCTACACCGACAATAACCCCAGACACGTCCACAACTGCTGAACCTACACCGACAATAACCCCAGACACGTCCACAACTCCTGAACCTACACCGACAATAACCCCAGACACGTCCACAACTGCTGAACCTACACCGACAATAACCCCAGACACGTCCACAACTGCTGAACCTACACCGACAATAACCCCAGACACGTCCACAACTCCTGAACCTACACCGACAATAACCCCAGACACGTCCACAACTGCTGAACCTACACCGACAATAACCCCAGACACGTCCACAACCACCTACACCGACAATAACCCCAGACACTCCACAACTGCTGAACCTACACCGACAATAACCCCAGACACGTCCACAACTGCTGAACCTACACCGACAATAACCCCAGACACGTCCACAACTGCTGAACCTACACCGACAATAACCCCAGACACGTCCACAACTCCTGAACCTACACCGACAATAACCCCAGACACGTCCCAACTGAACCTACACTGACAATAACCCCAGACACGTACACCTACACCGACAATAACCCCAGACACGTCCACAACTCCTGAACCTACACCGACAATAACCCCAGACACGTCCACAACTGCTACACCGACAATACCTACACCGACAATAACCCCAGACACGTCCACAACTCCTGAACCTACACCGACAATAACCCCAGACACGTCCACAACTCCTGAACCTACACCGACAATAACCCCAGACACGTCCACAACTCCTGAACCTACACCGACAATAACCCCAGACACGTCCACAACTCCTGAACCTACACCGACAATAACGCCAGACACGTCCACAACTCCTGAACCTACACCGACAATAACCCCAGACACGTCCACAACTGCTACACCGACAATAACCCCAGACCTACACCGACAATAACCCCAGACACATCCACAACTCCTGAACCTACACCGACAATAACCCCAGACACGTCCACAACTGACTAACCCCAGACACGTCCACCTACACCGACAATAACCCCAGACACGTCCACAACTCCTGAACCTACACCGACAATAACCCCAGACACGTCTGTCGCGGATAAAAATGTCGCCGTTAAAAATGTCGCGGATAAAAATGTCGCGGATAAAAATGTCGCGGATAAAAATGTCGTTGATATTTTCCCCGCGACATTTCGCGTCCTTTCTGAGTTTTAATAAATTCCATTTCTACTGAGAGCGATAATAAATCTAGGCTACTGTTAAATCAAAACTCTGCAACTGCACCGGATTCGCAGCATGACAAACTGACAACTTTCTGATTTTGTTGGTTGCCTTATATACTGTAGAAAACTTAGGCCTGTCTCTGTAGACCGCTGGGCGGATTCCTTTCACTTCTTACCAGGATAGCGCTTCGGAAACCCCCAGTCCTCGATGTCCGGCCAGGATTGGCCTCTCCTGTCAGGCAAAGGTCTAGACGATGCTTGCGGCCACCGATCGTAAATTAGACGAAGAAAAGACGGAAGTCAGTTCAACACAACCACTCGTATTATTGACATCAGATCAAGAACGAACAGCAACGGCAAACGACATCTGACAGAACTGAACTTATCAACGGTCTAATATCAACTGAACTACTGCACGTTAATACCCTTAATACCTTAATACCTGAATACCTACTGAGCGTCGTCAGCAGCTCTATTTATAGTAATTCGACACATCAAGCCTGGGCAGGTTGCTTAGCAACCGGTCCCGGGGACTCTGGGCAGGTCCCGGGGACTCTGGGCTGTCGCCTAGCAACCGGTCCCGGGGACTCTGGGCAGGTCCCGGGACTCTGGGCTGTCGCCTAGCAACCGGTCCCGGGGACTCTAGGCAGTAGCCTAGCAACCGGTCCCGGGGGACTCTAGGCAGTAGCCTAGCAACCGGTCCCGGGGACTCTAGGCAGTAGCCTAGCAACCGGTCCCGGGGACTCTAGGCTAGAGCTAAGCTCCGCCCACAAAGGCTTAACCCGAGGCTTCCCCATTACATTGCTAAGGCAGTGACGTCATAATAGGCCGACGTCGCTAAGGCGTTCAACAGCGCCACGCAATAACGCTACAACCCTCCCCTGGCCAAGGAGGGGAATGCCCCCATTCCCTAAAGGGCCAACAACTAAAACAGCAACATTAATCTACAGCAATGTCCTTGCTTACAAACTTAACACTACGCAAGATTACTCAATAGCAGAATTAAAAATCAAGCAGGGCTGTGTTTCCGTTAGGCGCACAACTAATGCAGTATGCAACATTAACTAGGCTAATTCAATTAGGCGCTGCAAGACAGACAATAATTATCAAAGAAATATCTTCCCGTATTTCGGGCGATTCAAACAACGAACAGTCCCTGAAAATAATCAGATTATAACATCAATCTTCATCGTTACTATGGCGAAGGCAATGTTCATGGCTACATCTTCGCAGGCCATCTCAGCGAGGACATTACCCGGGGAACTTAAACGGACCCTCCTCCCCAAGGGAACACAAAGTCAGCAAAATGTGGCCTAATCACCTAACTAGCAAAATTATGCCGTAACTACACTGAAAACATGGCTAAGCCTTCTTCAGGCATTATTTCAGCATTCTAACCTAAGCACACTAATACGCAATGCTACGATACAATGAAAGAATCATTTAACTATGGTTACGAACCATCATCAAGTTCCACGATTTGACAGGTAAGGGGTGAATGTATATGAAAAGTTTACATAAAAGAACATCCCGTACACCGGGCAGCTAACTCAAGAGAGGGAATATCCCTTCTTTTAAAGAAACAATCACATTCGTCTCACCCATGGCCGGCGTAGATCACAGAAACAATTGAACGTTAGTCCGTATCAGTGTCGGAGCTGGCAGCCCCGTCATCTTCCATCGAAGAGGAGGAAGGAGTTTCAGATGGCTCGTAATCACTGTCGTCGTCGTCATCGCCTTGGGACGAGGACTCCACGGCTGTCTCCTCTTGAGTTTTGCAGCATGCAGCTTAACTTCTATTGTTCGGTTGCCATGGCAACACCTACGTCATCCTTGATGGTTGCTTAGCAACCGGTCCCGGGGACTCTGGGCTAAGGCTCCGCCCCATGGGCAGGTCCCGGGGACTCTGGGCTGTAGCCTAGCAACCGGTCCCGGGGGACTCTAGGCAGTTGCCTAGCAACCGGTCCCCCCTCCCAGGGCAGGTCCCGGCGGAGCCTTTCCCCCCTCCCCGGAAAACGCCGCCCGCTACTGATAGCGGGCTGGCCGACGTACTTCCCTCCTCGGACGCGGGCTGGTCGCCGGGGCGTCGTCGGAGAGAGGCATCGGAGCGTCAGCGTCCTCTGTCGATTCCATTCCGCGACAGGGGCGCAGCTTGTCCACATGGACCGTGAATGGGCGAGAGTGGGCTGACTTGCGGATCGACGCCCGGTAGGCAGCGAGGACATGGGGCAAATGTTCCTCCCAATCCCTTTGATGGCTGCTTACCACCTTCCCCAGTAATTTACAGAGCTCCCGCAACAGAATCCCCTCGACATTACCCCCTGGATCTGTAAGGATCTGCAATGGGGTGCCGTACCTTACGATTAGGTTCTCCCGTAGAATATCGACTAAGTCCGGTGCTGGGGCACCTTCCTCTATCCACGGACTTACCACCCGAAGATCGGGGTCTTCCTTTTGGGCTTCCAACAAATCCTCCTGCGAGTTGGGTTCAATATCCACCGGCTGTTCTACCACGTTAGCCACACCCTCGCTAACGGCGGTTTCAATCGTCCCAGCGGTCAACATGTTTTCTAGCTGTTCATCGATGGCAGCCCTATGGGGAAGCGGTTGGCGCCTCAGAGGTTGTCTTACGGGGCCTGCATTTCCCGTATCGATCCTATGAGTAGTTACATTTGTACGGCCAAGATCACCTTCCCTTACCGAGAAAACATCGCTAAATTCGGTCAAAAGTTCCCGCAATTGTTCTCGGGTCTCTGGCGTCACTTCCTCCGGGAGATCGGCTAGTAACATTTCGCAAGGAACCGCCTCACCAACCGGCTCCTGACGATCTTCCCGTGTTTCCCTATACTCAACCTCAACAGGGTGCAACCCTCCCAGTAGTTGGTCCTTGACTAACCTAACAGGATCCTCGGTCAAATTAACTACCCGGACCTGGGTCGTTCCGGCGTCATCGCCTACCACAACCCGTGCGAGATGGACTCCAGGACTGATTTCTTTGGCATCCGTCATCCAGGCCGGCGCTACGGATGACAAATCCCCATACAAAGTTTTTACAGGGACATCAAACTGGCACTTGGGCGAAACCACCACATCCTCAGCGACAATCACCCTACGGCACCATCCAGCTCCATTACCCCTTACAAGGGAGATGCGTTTACGGCCAATAAACAGAGCCCCAGTCCCAAAACCTAGGCGGCAGCGGTGCTCCCTCAGCCAATCCATACCCAGCATGGGGTCGGCTATCTGGTCGGACACCAGAAATGAACTAGAAATTGCAAACCCACTGCGGACCTTAATGGGGACCCTTATCTCTCCCAGCACCCGTATATCGGACCCATTAGCAGCCATCAAATATCGGTCACAGGGACGGATCTCTAACCCCAGGACAGTAGAGGCAGGTATTAGGCTCACCTCCGATCCCGTGTCGACTAGGCAGAGCTGCGAGCGTCCGTTGATCGTCCCACGGATGTAGACAGCATTGAAGGTGGCTCGGTTGGTTACTCTTGGATGGGTCGTGTGATTGGCGACCACCGGCTCCGTTGGCGTCGGATTCTGTGTTTCTGTTTCGGTCGCGTTCGGGCGGTTGCGAGCCCGGCGCGACTGGCGGCAGTTGCGAGCGTAGTGGCCGGGTTGGCCACAGTTGAAGCAGGACAGCTCCCTCCTCGGACTCCCTGAGTTGCTGGCGTTGGCGTCTCCGGGTCGACTGTCTCGGCCCGGCTCTCGGTTGCGGTCTCCGGGGCGAACGTCTCGGCCCAGATCTCCATCAGTCGGCGTACGACCTCGCAGCTCCCGGAACTGTCGGTCGAATTTTCCTTCCAACTCCCGTTGCCAGCGGCATTGTTCTTCTTGCCAGCGGCGTTGCTCTTCCCGCTGAGTTATCAGGAACTGGTTCAATTGCGCCTGAACCTGGTCACTGACGTCGGTCTCTCGAGTGCCTCGCACCCGGTTCGGCGGTCGTCTTCGGTCGTCTCGGTCATCATGCTCCAGCGGTCTCCTCCGGTCGTCCTGGTCCATCGTGCTTCGGTAGGCCTCCAGACGAAGCGCCGCCCGATAGGCTTCATCAAGCGACTTGGGTTCCCGCTCACGAACTTTGAGCGAGAGCTCACGATCCTTCATCGCCTCCAGGAAAGCGTCTTTGGCGATGATCTCCGTGGTTTCATTGGCGGGGACCGGATAGGCAAGCACCACCAACCGGCGAATTTCATGGAGAAGGTCGGATAGGCTTTCCCCGGCGCGCTGGCGGCGATAGTAGAGTTGCGTCCGGAAGGTCTCGGCTTGGCCTTCCGTCCCATAACGTTGACGCAGCCGTCCCACCAACTGTTCGTAAGTCGCATCCGGCTGGGCCCCGAAATCCCAGAGCAGCTGAGTGGCGGCTTTCTCCAGTGAGCAGCGAAGGAAAGTCGATCTTGTCCGAGGCCGTCCATCGGTTGTGCCTCGCACAGACCTCGAACTGAGATAGGAATGATTCAAGCGAGCCTGTCCCATCGAAACGCCCGGGTTTCATCTGCATCGGCCGGTTCTTCAGCAGGCCGCCGACGCCCTCGAGAAGCCCTGGAAGAATCCCTGACTCGTCCTTCACTTCCCGGCTGACAGATTCTGCAGATCTCCTTCGATCGATCGTCTCCACCGGCTTCGACCGCTCGAAGCCAAAGTCGTCTGGCAGGCTGTTTCGGTCCGGCTTGATCTCCATCGGTCGTCTTCTCTCGGCGGGCGTGGAGCTCTCGGGCTGCAAGTCGTCGAAATCGACCAGCGGGTAGATGCGTGTGTCGTCCTCGTCTCCCATCGGTAATCAGCTTTCTGCAATCGTCTAGAACCCCACTTCGCGGGTACCACTGTAGAAAACTTAGGCCTGTCTCTGTAGACCGCTGGGCGGATTCCTTTCACTTCTTACCAGGATAGCGCTTCGGAAACCCCCAGTCCTCGATGTCCGGCCAGGATTGGCCTCTCCTGTCAGGCAAAGGTCTAGACGATGCTTGCGGCCACCGATCGTAAATTAGACGAAGAAAAGACGGAAGTCAGTTCAACACAACCACTCGTATTATTGACATCAGATCAAGAACGAACAGCAACGGCAAACGACATCTGACAGAACTGAACTTATCAACGGTCTAATATCAACTGAACTACTGCACGTTAATACCCTTAATACCCTGAATACCTACTGAGCGTCGTCAGCAGCTCTATTTATAGTAATTCGACACATCAAGCCTGGGCAGGTTGCTTAGCAACCGGTCCCGGGGACTCTGGGCAGGTCCCGGGGACTCTGGGCTGTCGCCTAGCAACCGGTCCCGGGGACTCTGGGCAGGTCCCGGGACTCTGGGCTGTCGCCTAGCAACCGGTCCCGGGGACTCTAGGCAGTAGCCTAGCAACCGGTCCCGGGGACTCTAGGCAGTAGCCTAGCAACCGGTCCCGGGGACTCTAGGCAGTAGCCTAGCAACCGGTCCCGGGGACTCTAGGCTAGAGCGAAGCTCCGCCCACAAAGGCTTAACCCGAGGCTTCCCCATTACATTGCTAAGGCAGTGACGTCATAATAGGCCGACGTCGCTAAGGCGTTCAACAGCGCCACGCAATAACGCTACAACAAACTCAGACACATACACAATATTCGAAATTGTTGGACATCAAACGGTTTTGAAGTTTTACACAGTGCTGGCTGAATCGAGCATAATCAACATGCGGAATAGGCCTATATTGGACATCAAAAGATTTGGAGGTTTCTTACATTGCTGGCTCACATGAGCATAGGCTAAACAAGATGCGAAATTGTGGTACATCAAATGATTTAGATTTCGAGGTTTCAAGAATCGCTGAATTCGATTCAAGGCAAGACAAACAAGACGCGAAATATGTTTGACATCAAAAGATTTCGACTTCGAGGTATCACGCTTCGCTAATTTTGAGGTCGCGACATTTTGTGCATAATCACTCCCAAGTCCCTTTCTTCCTCACTCACTTTCAACACCATACCCCATTTCATATGAAAACTCGCTGTTTCTCTTCCCCATATGCATCACTGAGCACTTTTCCACATTAAAGAGCATCTGCCAGTCCTGTGACCATCTGAACATTCTTCTTAGATCTTCCCGTAGTATCTCCGCTTCTTTTTCATTTCCCACTGCTCTACATAGTTTGGTATCATCTGCAAATTTAGAAATTTTAGATAAAATCCCATCATCTATGTCATTAATAAAAAGTACGAACAGCAATGGCCCAAGCACTGATCCTTGTGGCACTCCATTTAGCACTGTCGTCCAGCTAGAATGTTTGTCACCTATGCCCACCTTTTGTCTTCTTCCTGATAGCCAGCTTTGAATCCATGCTAGTACCTGCCCTCTAATCCCACATGCTTGCAACTTCTTGGCCAGTCTTTTATGAGGGACTTTGTCAAATGCCTTGGCAAAATCTAAGTAAATTACATCTACAGGCTTTCCCTCATCTATCCTCTCATAGACTTCCTCAAAGAATTCCAAAAGATTTGTCAAACACGAGCGACCTCTAGTAAATCCGTGTTGACTGCCCTTAATAATATTATGCTCATTCAAGTGTTCCACTATATTATCCTTAACAATTCTCTCCATGACCTTACACACAACACTGGTTAAACTGACTGGTCTGTAGTTACATGGTTCACTTCTATTTCCTTTTTTAAACAATGGCACTACAAGAGCATCTCTCCATTCCTGTGGTACATCTCCAGTCTGTATCGATTTATTAAAGATCTGTGCTAATGCCTCTCCAATTTCTTCCCTCACTTCATGTAAGAATTTAGGATGTAGTTCATCTATTCCTGGACTCTTGTCAGTTTTTAACCTTTTCAGCTGTTCCACCACATTTTCCTTCGTGAACATTATCTGTGTTAGTCCTTGACCACCACTGTCTAAAAATGCTTGGTTGGGTTCAGGGATGTTTCCTAATTCCTCCAATGTAAACACTGAGCTGAAATATTTATTAAGCGTTTCAGCAGCTTCCACATCATCCACAATGGCAGAATGATGCCAATGAGATTGTAAATATGCGCTAAGAGTGAGTAAGACGTATCTTCCCTTCACACAGCTTTGAAGTCACAATCGTAGATATAGTCAATGATGTGTATTAACTATTAATAGTCTAGAGTGGCTCCCTTTTTCGACAGGTTATAATGATGCCTAAGCCAAACTTACTAGTAGTAGGTACATTGCCATGGATAAACATCTGGTTGAATAGAAGACATAGAAGCACACATAGTCTGGGATGAGCATGTACTTGTACTAGATGCTCTGCCTCTATTATATATATATATATATATATATATATATATATATATATTAGGGTGACACTGAACAATACACAAAAATATTATTTTTAGATTTTCTAAAGTCTCACCCCTCAAAAGTGTTCTCTATGATATTAGTGACATCTGTAGAAAATTTTAGTGAAATCTAAAAACATTTAGAGGTCGCTCAAGGTCACTGAACTTTCAATAGAGACACACAATGTTAATAAAAGTAAATACGCTCAAAAAAATTTTGTCTGCACTGCCAATGAAATTTTTTAATTCTGATTTTAATTTCCCCTGTTATACTTTCTTCATCAATCATTTTGGATAGTACAGTTATTATTCACTTTATTAAAAACCAATAAATTAATGTAAAGATTTTGCATGTCTTTGTTATATTGAAGCTGTAAAAAGAGAACAAAATGTAATGCATTAATTTATTATTTTAGAACAGCATTTGACATTTAATAATTTTTTACTTACTGATGAGTAGGCTAAAACTATGGCTTAGTATTGTAGATGGATTAGTGGCCTGTGCACTGTGCAGTGTGCTCCCGAGGTTCCAGCTTCAGCTGTTTTCAACTTGCCTGAAGAGTAGAATATAGTTGGCCGCATACGACCTATGTCTTTTGACACGTCTAGCAAAACCAGCCTTCTTGCAGGACCATGTGTTCTGCTGGAGCTCAAGCTTAAGACAAATCTTCTAAGCTTGCCCTGCAGACATCATGTGCATGAGCTGATCGTGGGAGAGTCTTCGATACTCTGACAGCAAAATCAAGCAGACCTACAATGAAACTGTTAGAAAAATTTGTGAAATCTTGCAGCTCGATTGATAAAGATGGCCATAGGAATGACATGGTTGAATATTTGATTGTTTCACTGCTGGGGCCAGTCAGAGATGACTTGGTCAGTTTTGTGCAAGGTCAGTTGAAGAATTTTCATGCATGAGATGACTACAAAGAGCTTTTGGGACTAGCTTTGATATTTTTAGACGTCCCACCTGTTGATGAACAACACATCGTTGTTCCCGGAGCTTTCCACAGAATGCAGTGGATGGGGAAGTTGATATATTGTTTGAAAATCTACCTCTTCCTTTCTCATTTTCATCCGACTGCGTTTAAACTGCTAAGCCGGCTTGAGTTCAATCTATTTTGTTCTTCAGGTGTATCTCAAGGCATTGTGCACATGCCAGTGTCCAATGTCAGCACCCTGGAATAACTTGCAACAGTTGCAGCAGCTCATTTCTAACAAGGCAGCATTATGAATTTATCATCTGCTGTCTCTTCATATGAGCGTCTCTGTGCTCGAGCCATTTTTGGACAGACTGCTGTGAACATCATCGGAATTTACAGATCAAATCCGGCACTGCCTACCAGTATTTTCTTCAGCGAATTTTCCGATCTTCTTGATGAGCTCTCTACCACGCCTGGTCACCCTCTCATCTGTGGCGATTTCAACTGCCCTGGCAACTCACCATCCACGATTGATCACCGACTCTCCAACATACTCTACTCATACAATATGACTCAACGCATCAACACTCCAACCCGAACAGGCGTGTCGTCTGGAAACTTACTCGACTTACTAATTCAGCATGAAGACGATGACCCAATTAAAGATGTCTCAGTATCAGACCCAGGCATCTCTGATCATTGCCTCATCACAGCTACTCTTCAACACCAACTCAACATACCGAATACCATATGGTCATCTGCCAGAAACATCAGCAAACTCAACCTAACCACGTTTTGCCAATACCTCCTAAACACGTCATGTTTTGCCTCCCCCTCCGATGATCTTGACACCTTCGCATCTCAACTCGAAACTGACATCACTCACGTTCTTGATGTCCTTGCTCCTATACGAAAGTTTGCAAAGCGTCTGGGGAAGCATTCCTCAAACCTTTCGTCATCAGCAAACCAAGCCAAGCAGGACCGCCGGAGACTTGAACGCCGGTTCAGACGGACGAGAGCTGAGTCAGATCGTACTTTGTATCGAACAGCATGTCGCAAAGCAAACTACGAAATTCGGAAGTCCAGATGTGATAGCTATCAGGAGCGAATAAATGAAGCAGATGGTAATCCCAAAGAGACCTGGAAAATCGCCAAAGAGCTGCTCCATAGGAAAAAACCATCACCTGCAAACAACACATCAAATACAAAGGATCGTTGCAACGTGATATCTGCCTTTTTCAATGACAAACTTGAAAAGATAAAACGTACAATCCTGGATCGCCTCCAGTCTCTCTGCCACATCGACATCCATTTTAACCTACCAGCCACTCCACAGTTTCTGTCTGAACTCGCTCCAGTAACAGCTGAGGAGGTCTTCAAAATAATTCTCAACCTCAAGCCTAAAACATCACCACTTGACTATCTACCCACTAAAATCCTTAAATCGTGTCCTGGTCTCTTTGCACCGCTTATTGCCCACCTTGCAAACCTCTCATTTCAATCAGGTCGCTTTCCAACAAAATTCAAATCTGCTCAAGTCACCCCATTGCTAAAGAAGGATGGTCTTGACCCATCCGACCTGCTAAACCTCAGGCCGATATCAAACCTCAATACTCTCTCCAAAATTCTAGAAAAACTCGCACTTGCCAGACTGTCTCCACACATTACAAGTTCTCTAAATTTCAACCCGTTCCAATCTGGTTTCAGACCTGGCCACTCTACCGAGACAACCCTTCTTAAAGTCACAAATGACATACTATGTAATGCTGATGACGGCTCAGCAACCTTTTTGTTCTCCCTTGACATCTCTGCCGCCTTCGATGCAATGGATCATAAACTGCTTGCTGCCCGCGCACAGGACGTTTTTGGTGTCACTGGTAATGCTCTAAACTGGCTAACTTCCTACCTTGAAGGAAGGCACTTTTTCATTGCCCTAGGCTCTGCCAAATCTGACACTCTACCTTCCACCACTGGGGTACCTCAGGGTAGTGTCCTTGGTCCTTTTCTTTTCTCTATGTTCATATCACCAGTTAGCTTCCTGATCCAATCTTTCGGGATCCAACACCATCAATATGCTGACGACACCCAGCTCTACACCTCCCTTGCCTCCTCTGGAAATCAAAGTCGCGACAACATCACCCATTGTGCAGAGGCTGTAAACCGCTGGTTCCTGGAAAATGGTCTCCTCCTAAATCCATCTAAAACTGAAGCCACAGTCTTTGGAACCAGATCTCAAATTGCCAAGCATCAAGATCTCCAACCCACATTCTCAAACACAGCCATAAACCTGTCATCGACTGTAAAAATCCTCGGTGTAAAACTGGACTCGACACTGTCAATGGACTCCCAAACTGCTGAAATCGTCCGCTCCGCCAATTTCCACATTCGTGCTCTGCGACACATCCGACCTTTTCTAACAAAAGAACTTGCAAATACCATCGCCTGCGGGATTGTAAACTCTCGCCTCGACTACTGCAATAGCCTTCTCTATGGGACTTCATCAAAAAACCTAACTTCCCTTCAACGGATTCAAAACAACCTAGCACGGGTCGTCTGCAACTCCTCATATCGTACCAGCAGCAAACCACTCCTCAAATCCCTCCACTGGCTACCTGTTAAGGAAAGAATTGTATACAAAATCGCCATCATCACCTACAACTGCGTAACAACGAAAACTCCCTCATACCTCTCCGACCTCCTTCAAATTCACATGCCCTCAAGGAACATGCGATCTTCCGGAAACCGAACCCTAGTCTTGCACCGCTGTCACACAACAACTGCATCAAGATCCTTCATCTCAGCAGCCCCTCGAATATGGAACAATCTTCCTACGGACATCAGAAATTCTACAGCCCTCGCTGTCTTCAAGAAACATCTAAAAACTGAACTTTTCACACAGGCCCATCTTGAGTGACTTACCCCTGCTCCTCAAAGTGCTTCTGAATCGTTGCTTCGAGTCATCGACTGCTTACGAACTACGGCACTCAAATCTCTATTATTATTATTATTATAATGCAGCAAATGAGACCGTCGCTAAAGCAGCAGTACATAGGTTTTCAAACCATTTGTGGTACTTGAGCGAGATGTTGGCTGGCCTGGCATTGTTTGATTCGGCTGCTTCTGATGATAGCAATGGTTGCAGCCCTCAAACGTCTAGGATGCGATGAACCTCTTTGGCGTATCAAAGTTAATGTGCAGGAAGTACCACTACAAGAGCTATATCATTTTGTAATTACAAACACTAAGAAACTCTTTGCTGCACTGGATATTCCTGCAGACTTTCTACAACTACTTCCAAGCGCATGACAGACAAACGACAACTTTCTCTTGGCTCGTCGCCGAGTTATGAGCTTCAAAGTCGTAAATGATGCGGTCGAACGCGTCGACGCACTGATACAGTCAGTCATTCAATGGAGTGCTTGCAAATCAGGAAGAACAGAAGTAATACCTACTGCAGGTGGTTGAGAAACATGGGAAGGAATATCCAGACTCAAACAACAAACAATCATAAAGGGACTTGATAAACAGTAGTGGTATCAAGACCATAAGTTGATAGCCTGTATATCAACATTGTGTTTAGCACTGACCATAATGTAAAACTTTTCCCGCGTTGAGCGACCTTTAAATATTGACCAATTAATTTCAAAAAATTTCTGAATAGTTACTTAATTGTATATAACCATCTGAAAGGGTGAGACTTTTAAAATTTAAAACTTTAATTTTGAGTGTCACCCTAATATATATATATATATATATATATATATATATATATCTTCGTTTAATAGAACAAACTGACAAACCGCAGTGAGTTAAATAATGGAAAGGAAGACAGACCTAATATAGGTGGTAGGCCTATATAGTTGCTGATTTTACCGTTTATTGAAAAGCCTAAATTAGAGTATGTGGGTTATATGCTACCGTATTTTATAAGGAATTCTTGGTATGAAATTTCTGTCGTCTTTTGCGGGAAGTTGGAAGGGGTGAGACCTGGGGCGCATGTTGTAATGGCGCTGAGCAGTGGGTAGAAAGAGTCTCCGCAAGACGTGCGCGTCATTTACTGTCACTGCTCTCAACAGACGCACGTCAGCGGCTTCCGCCATCATCGTGAGTGGCTCGATGTCGGATGAGAGGAACTGCAATCGTTGCATTTTCCTCTGGAAGCGTTCAAGTTTTGAGCGATCTTCTGCAGATGTAAATCCCCACCAGGCAATGCTCCGGTCAACCACCTCTACACACACTGTGCTGTAATCACAAGCTGAATTGTACTGTCTGAACCGAACAAGAAATTTATTTCTGAGTTCCTGGTTGCTGTTATCATTAGCCTATATGGGTGTGCATGTCTTTTTAAAATTGATGGCAAAGGCGCATTGGCAATTTTACTGCGTTCAGTAAAGCCATCCACTGACACAGAAAGTTTGCGTTTACTTTTGAACTTGCGCTCCCATGTTTTGCATAAGGCAGAGGTATCTTTTGACAGGAGATAATCATGCAAATCATTATAAATAAGCTGATCCTCTGCTCAGTCTGCTGCCTGTTTGCTCCTCCTGGCAAGCTTATATTCAGTTTTTGCACATCTTATGCCTTAATAAATTGGTCCTTGGCTAGGCCTACGTACCCACTGCATGCCTTCCACATTATTATGGGCTGCTATAGACTTGTGCTTGAGATCAGTGAGCTGATCATCCCAGTAATGTTTATAGTAAGAAGCAGAAGTCATAGCGCAATGGCGGCAATGCTCGTCTGCTGCCCGACATAATGTCTCAACTATTTTCTTATAGAATGCATTTATATCCTTACCACATTCACAGGTGCAACCCACTACACAGCTTGTGCTTATATTAAGGTGGGGGCGGGGCGATAGCGCATTGGATAACACACTGGCATAGAGAGCGAGAGGTACCGAGTTCGAGCCCCGTAGGACATGCTTTGTAGGCTGCTATTAGCGCCGCGTATTGCATATGCTGCAGGCTATCTGCTCTGTTAGTAGTTAAGATTTATGTCTTCTGTCATTTAATTGTGTTCTTGTGAATTGTTTAATTGTCATAACATATGTAAATGTACAGCGCAGTGCGTTTGTCAGTCGCTTGATTAAAGAAAAGATAATATTATTATTATTATAAATGATATCAGATAGATAAAAATTTGTAGCATGATAGTATGAGATAAGGTAAGCTTTATCCCAACTCAATCTTTTTTGCTTATTGTTGTAGTTCTTTAACTTATGCCTATCACAGTCGCTGTTTTTAACTGGTAGGCAGTCAGATAGGTGTAGCACCAAGGGTAGCTGATCGGACAGATTTAAGCAACGCGTTAATAATCTTACAGATTTTATTTTCATTACATTTACAGTAGGTCCTAATAGTTAATGGTTTTCATTTTAGTTACAGTTATAGTTAGTATTATATTTAGTCACAATTACTGAATTTTTATCTGAGTAATTACTTAGTTATAAAAGGGCTAAGCGAATTTGGCTACTAACTGTGCGAATTGGCGCTAGTTAAATTGGGTAGCAAGAACTAGAGAAACGTTGACAAAATAGCTAAAGTTTAAAAATGTCCAACAACTAGGCCTATGCCTACTGGGTTAATTCGCAAATCCAAAATCCTGAACGAACATATTATGGTGATTGCTATTAGTTTGAGCGCATTTTCACGTTCTCCTGTTTGTCAATATTGCACCTTTTACTTTTTTTTTGAATAGCGAAAATAACGATGAATTTCTTAGTGTTATTTGCGTTAAAGTCATAGTTATGGTTAATGCTATTTTTAGTAACAGTTATGGTTATCGTTAACGAAATCGTTTTATTTTTGTTAACAAAATTTTCGTTATCGTTATCGTTAACGAGAATCATACCGCCACTTTCTTGACTAGAAGTTAGGAAAGTACTATGACTACCGCTGAAGTAGTTAGGCCTAGTGCCCATCTCTGTTTATAATAATATTAAAGGTTTCTGTCTTATTTTTCTAGAAATTAAAGAAAAAGTACACATTTATTGAAATTTAGCGGCACTGGTACAATCGATGAAAAAATATGCAGGAATAGGCGCAATAGTAAAAGAGGTCATAGTTATCTCTGAATACTGTTCAAAAGTTCTGAAGCTATTTAAGGACAATGTAATTCAAACTGAAACAAAATTCAACTTGGCCGCTATAACACTAGACCTACTTCTACTTAAATCGATCTATGTGTCAGAATATCGTATCGTATCGTATTCAAGTATTTGTAAAGCGCCTCTCGTAGGGTGAACCGTTCAGAAGCGCTCCCAGTGTGCTAAGCCCCGCGAAAATAAACAGGTTTTGAGAAAAGCGAAGGAAGAAGAGAGACTGCCAGAGAGAATTTTAGAGCGAACAGAAGGAGAAAGAGCATTCCAAGAGAGGACCAATTGAAGCAAAGGAACGAGCCTGAGCCATAGCAGTTCTACTACGGGGAACCAAGAGGTCAAGTCTATTGCAGGAACGAAGTGGACGGTGGGAGGATGCTGAGTGAGGCCGAAGAATTACGCCATCTGACTGACTAGAATCATTCATGTGTGCCTTATAACACGTTTCTTAGCCTTCAGACAGGTTTGAATATATATATATATATATATATATATATATATATATACCGTGATTCAATGAAAAGTAAGCCAAACTTTGTATTTCATATAAGCACTTCTAACATGAAAACAGTATTTAATATTTTTTTGAAGAAACTCTCAGTAGTAAGTCTTATGGTTTGATTATTTAATTAAAGAAGACGTTCAAAATGTCCCCCTTCTGCTTGCACGTAAGCCTGGAGGCGCTGGCGCCATTGGGTAACGTGTTCTTCAGTGCGCGATGATCTTCATCTGTCACTACCAATGACGCGGTCGACTGACCCTGTTACGCAAATTTTTCGAAGCAATTTATCTAATCCGCTTCTGGTCCAGTGTTTTTCTGGAAACTCTTGTAGAAATTGACGGCTGCTGTAATTCTTGGATTCCCTCAAACCTTTTATCATGTGTAAATCTTCTTTACTAAAGGCATTTTTTCGGAAATTGCTAGTTTCTTGTTTATGTTTTCTATCGTATTATCGTCTGCTTGTTTGAGTAGGAAATATAAACCGGATGTCATTAAAATGAAAAAGCAAGTATGTGCATGTTTTTATTTTGAAAATATTATTAATAAAATATAGTTCAAGTTTTAATATTTGTTTATAAAGTTTGGCTTACTTTTTATTGAATCACCGTGTATATATTTACCAAACCCAGGAACCCTTGTATTAATTATGAACACAGTTGTTTGTCAGCCTATGTAATTTTTAATTTTATTCAAATGTGGACGCCTGTGTGTTATTCAGCTGGAACTAGCTTTCACGGGATGTCCAGGGTTCAAAGAAATTAAAATCCATGGATTCAGGTAAGATTCAAATCTCAAGAGTAATATTTTAAGGTAGGCTATGCAATGTATGCATTCATTAGGCCGAATTTCTGTGACGCCTTTTCAGGCATATCTGAAACATGTACCAAACCTATTGTTTACCAGACGTGTGCTTCATTCAACGTTGGTATATTCTTTGCTGTTTTAATTTACTTATTTGGCTTTTTCCTGTCTTTTAAAAAGTGTGCATATGTTTTTCATGAAGGCCTACATTATATTACTAGTTGTTTGTCTTAATTAGGCTATATATATAGACTGGTTATCGTTTTTCTGTTTACAAACCGGTAGCTGCTTTCCACTTTTTATTTATAAGTTTCCGCTACGCAACAATTTCGTGAGTAATAAACTAGTAGGCAGTTAAATGGCAATAGAATTAGAAATGTACATGGCTCTCCTTTGTGAAAACTATAAGATGTTACATATATTTTATGAATGGAAAGTTCATTAGTCATCAAGGAAGGATAGAATATCTACGACGCATCGCTCGTGAATAAGCTGGTGCCCTGCGCTAAGCTAAATTACTATTAGAGTAGCGCTTTAGAAATTTTGAGTTTACAATCACGAAGTAGAAGTCAGAATAGTAAATACGCACACTGTTTAACCAGTACAAAATTGGTAAGCACTTTTAACAGTTTCCTGATTTACATCTAACAGTGTTCTGAATTACTTCTATAGAAATGGTAGTATCATAACTGACTACACAGCCGAATTCGCCGCGGATGTCATGGTGAGCAGCGGTTCAGATGTCGTCAACTTCATCAGTAACAACGTTACAGAAGTTCTTAAAACCGCCATAACCTTCAACGGATCTTCGGTTGAGACTGAGACTGGGAACATGACAGAGGTTGCAAGCAAAAATGGTAACTTATTTTAACATTTATCTGCATGCATAGGATAATGTATGTAAACTTTTTATAGCAGTACCATAAGCATGCCACAGAAGTTTTGTCTCAAGAATGCGTTGCATTTCCTAATGCCCCAAACAAATGCTTATGTTGACATCAGTCTGAGTTCATTTTGCTTGATTTAGGCCTAATGTAACATTAAAAGTCCGACTCACACCTCAACGTGGTGAGGGGTGGCAACAGTCAGTAGGGGAGTGCCTGCTGAGGCTATGCCATCCAGGGCCTACTACGTATGGGGGGATGGAAGCAGACTGCTTCCAATTTGTGCCAGGGGGGAAAAGTTTTTCCCCCCTAGTGAAATGGATGTTGCTGTACAACTGACAGTACTCACTCAACTGTCAACTGTTGCAATGCATAGTTAAACTATAACTATTTTTCAAGTAAAATAAAAAAAGTGTAACTAACAGTTGGGAAATGATTTTGCAAATATGTTAACTAAACTAAAAAAATTTAGTTAAACTTTTTCCAACTTTTTAAGAAACTTTTTGACAAACGTGAAACATTTTCACAATAACAGAGGTTAAGTGTCCTGTAATAATGCTGAGAGGGTCAATGGCATTTTCACTTTCAAGCTATGTAATGTGTACTAGACTAATAACAGTCCTACTACAGTTCTACCAGAAAATAATGAAGACAGTTATCTGTAACTGTTGCTAATGCAAACAATGATGGAACATACAATGTGATGCAGTTCAATTGACTTAGTAATAAAACCAGTTACTCTGATTACTCATGACAATAATGATCAGCATCAGCAAGACCACTGTCAGATTTGTATCTGGATCTTAAGAAAAGAAGGTGATCACGGGTTTCATCAGACATTCGGCATCAGTTTAACCTCAGTGAAGGAAACAGTGACTAATAGACTATTCATTTTTGCTGAAGTAGCCTTTAATTCATTATAGTCGACACTCACAGTCGACTCATAAAGAATGATGAACACCAATGTTCTTATTTACACTGCACCCAGAGAATCTATATTAATTTTAGTCCTTGCATTGCATGAATGCACCGTAATACATTAAACATATTCTATGCAGAGGCAGCACCAGTGTTAAGAAGTAATTAAAGGTCACGTTGAGGTGGTGACAGTGTTCACTGTTCATTGCAGAAGCGGGTTGCCTAGTTGTTACTTACGGTAAACTTTATAGCTAATAACTAAAAAATATTAGTTACACTTTTTATTTAATAACTAAAAAATAATAGTGAAACTTTGGTTTTAACTAAACAATTTTTTTAGTTAAATTTCTGCCTTAACTAAAATGTTAAGTTTAACTAAAAATTTGCAACTTTTTAGTTAACTTTTGCCCATCACTGTCGGCTGTCGACTGTAATCGAGTCTCTGGACTGCAAAGTTTATGCATTATGGTATTAGTGGTATTATTTCATTCTGTTTGTAATCCTTGTATACTTTTAAGGTGGTACGGCGACAACACATTTTTGCCGTAGGCCCTACCACTTTTTGTCTGCTAAAAGCTAGAAAATACTTTTAATATTTAAACGTGTATTTTAGATTATGAAATATGGCACGAAACACTGTCAATATATGCAAAAAGCGTCAGCTTCTGGGGGACTCTGTCCCCCAGACCCCCTAAATTCCAATTTTCCATACCACTTTTAAAATCATACCGACGCACACTGAGTATGGGGGAGGGGGGAATTGCTTCCAGCTTACAGGGGGGATAGTAGGCCCTGATGCCATCAGTGGTGAAGGTCTTGGCTGAAGTACCACCTAGGGCGCTACGCGAGGTGGACAGGCTCAGCAGGAACCCTGAAAAAGCTGGCAAACGTGGGCGCCATCGCCGCCTTTGATACCACAAGATAGTGGATATCAGAGCCAGTCCTAAGCCTGGAACTCTCTTTAAGGGAGAAGTGCGAAGGTCGAACGGATGGGTGCAGAACTGCAGATACTCCGTTCGTAAAGAAAAAAGACGTATGAAATCCAATGCAAGCATTGGACTCAAACGGGCCTCGGCCCATGTATCCGATGCAAGCGTTGGACACCTACGGGTCTTCGGCCCATGGATCCTGATGATGATGAATGTAACATGATATACATGAATTAGCTCTGTACAATGAGTGAACTTTTAATTAAGAAGATTTAAAACCTCCACGGCTAGTGTGATTCTCTTCTGATTAAGTTATATTTTCAACTTTATTTTGTTAATATTGCCCAGGTGTATTATACCCCGCAGCCGATCGAGTCGATCGATCAAGTCGATCATAAACTCAGCCAAGTCGAGTCGATCGAAAATCGTCGACTAGATCGACTCGCCGATCGAGTCGATCGTAAACTCGGCCAAGTCGAGTCGATCGTTGTTTCCTCGACTCGACTCGACTTTGAAATATTTTACTTACTATTTCTTCACAAAATGACAGACCTTATGATATAATGACGTAATTCTGTGTAAACACACAACTACCGTATGAACCTAATATGAAGTTCACTGCAAATAATGAACCTCTTGGCGCTTTCTTATTAGTGGAAGTTATAGAGATACTTTCTTTCACAGTTTAACTATAATAGATAGATATTACACGTCCTCTACTGCCGTCTTATTTGTTGAGCTGGTCCTAATTTATGTACCGTACCGTAGGAGATTCCATTGTAGCCTAGCTGCCTATCTGATCAAGTCGACAGATTTAGCGAGGCTTAATCCTTACAAGTCAACCACAGGCAGACATGATGTCATTATAATAGGACCTACCAGGCCCTACCTGAACTGTTACTTACCAGTTCAATTACAGTTGATGCTTTGTACATTAGATACCAGAGCTATAGAAGTTACAACTGCAATTACAGTTGTTAATAGAACTGTTATAACCATTGACGGTTTGAGGAATAGCGTGCAATTGAAATACATGAGTAACTTAGATACTGGATTATAAGAATGCAACAGTCGTCAGCAATTTTGTGCCAAGTAGACGAAGTCGATCGAGTCGATCGTCGTCCGAGCCAAGTCGATCGAGTCATCAAAAGGTCGGCGAGTCGACGAAGTCGATAGAGTCGATCGTCGGCCGAGCCAAGTCGATCGTATACACTCGACTCGATCGACTGCGGGGTTTAAGGTGTATTTATTTCCGAACTGACTCCAACAACAATAGCATCTCGGATATCAAATTAGGCCAGAACTACGCCGAAATATGAATGCACGCATGCACGTATTTATGTATGTATGTGTTTGTGTATATATATATATATATATGGGTTTGCGTGTATGTATTTATGTGTATGTATGCATGTACAGTACATGTATGCTTCTATGTGTATGGATGTGTGCTGTGCTTTTTTCTGGAAAATAAGGTTCCAGAACTCGACAAATTCAGAACAATTATAGGGACATGTGTTATGCTAATATTTCAATTTCATATTATATCAATATCACTAAACACTAAAAGCACTGAAATTAAGTTAAAGTATCTAAAGAATTTAAAATAATTTTTTTAGTAAAATTTAAATTAACTAAGTTATTTTTTAATAGCTGAAAACGGTTTCGGAACGCCGCTCCATACCGCTACGGCTGAAAAAAACACTGGATGTGTGTTCGTGTATGTATGTAAATGGGAATGTATTTATGAATGTATGTATGAATCTATGTATGAATGTATGTATGTATGAATGTATGCATGTATGCATGCATTTATGTTTGCCTGTCCTATGTATCTAGACACAATTATCACCTTTTAAGTACATGTATATACAATAGAGCTGCCTGCTCATGATGATGATTTAATGAGTTAGTCATTAATCAGTTAGAGTTAATATAAATTATGCATATATGCATGTTTTGTATATATGCATTTGTATGAATCTTTGTTTCCATGTGTGCATATATATATGTATGTACGTATCCATACATCAGGACATCTTATGTATGTAAATATATCGCCTTTAATATGCCCTTCAAAGGCGCTGTAAGCATGACTGCCGGTATCTGATTGATATCGGTTGTCATGTGAACAACCGTCAACAACGCATAGATGACATGATGTTGTTCTCACCCAGACTAAATAGCAGACACAAATAGCCTGTGGTCATCATTGAATGTCACAGACCTTCGAAGAGCATGAACAATATCTGTTTTATGTACATCGTTTACATGTAGCCTACGAAGTTACCTATCACATGTAGCCAATGATCCATTAAATAATTTGATGGCCAATGAATTCGAAAATGCCGCTCAACATGGCTTTCATGGAAAGCATTGAAGATTGACTTAATGTCCGCGAAAGTACTAAAGGCATAACCTTCTTTGATGTGAAAGGAATTTTGATAAGCTATTAAAAAGTCTGTTGTCCGATGGATTAATGACATCGCTTTTGGAAATGAATGTTTGTCGTTGTTGGGTGGAGTGTGTTTCACTGTTCTAATGTCTCATTGTTAGAAACGACCCACATTCTTTACCTACTTTTGCTACCCACGTCCATAACCTGAGAGAAATAGTATTCTTCTTTTATGCATTCGAAATTTTCAAAACACATTCTCAGTTAGCAGTCTTGACTTGTTTTGTGGTGCTCTTCTTGTGTGTGTGTGTGTGTGTGTGTGTGTTCTTCTTAGTTAGCAATCTTGACTTGCTTTTTCTGACTTTTACATTGCTTTTTCTCTGCCTTCAGACGTAACAAACTAGTCATTAAGTTTTTACGCAGACGATAAAAGTCCTGCAAATATATCCGCCCTGTTTAATGATTGTGTCCATATTTTGCTTGCAAATACCTAGGCCTAATTGGACAAGATGAACAGTTTTTAAAGAAATGTTTGACAGATATTCACTGCTTATCTACAACGCCAATCGTATGTGACTGCAAAGACCATAGGCCAATTATTTTATAGTAGAAAGTTGTAATGATCACTATTAGTCTCGTCCTCTTTCTCCTTTTCTTTTTCTTTCTCCTCCTCTTCCAAATAAATTGGCTTCTTTCCATGATCTTAAATATAATTGCGCAACGGGTTAAAGGAGTTAAGGGCTGTGAATATTGATACTGCTAAACCCATAGTAAGCCTAGCTTCTCAAGTCTAGATTATTCAAGAAAATTTATATACTGAACAAACCAAGCTTAATTTTGTCGAACTACACAGTACTCATAATTATTAAACATAGTACGTGATACTGCTATCCGAGATCCTGAGTGGCCGAGAAATGGGTTGGTAGCCCGCCACGCCGGCGGTCCTAGTTCGATTCCCGGTCAACTATTTATCTTGAGATTAAGTTCTATGATTTTCTGCGGGTACTATGTTCGCAATATAAACTGTAGTAAGCGGGGCGCGGTTCACATAGGGGTATGTTCGGTGCCTTGCACCGGAGGGTTGCGGGTTCAGGAAACCGTATCAAGCCGTCCAGTAGGGATCCTGGGACGTCCTTCACTCGCAATTGCTCATGCGTCGGCATGAAACTCCGATTCAGCGTAGGACTCTGGAAGGGGCGCTGTAGCAAGTGTTCAAAACATACAACATACAACATCTTAGGTTTGAGAAAGGCAATAGTAGGCCCTAATATATTGCCTTCGCAGCTCTGAGAGTTCGTTAAAACGGGCAACTATTTCGCTTGGTGGAAGACTGGAAGTGTTATGATTTTTCTATTGTACAATGTTAACAGTGCAAGCTTTCGAAAGCGATCCGTGCTCACATCTTACAGATTCTATTTGCGATTATTGCCACCATTGTGCGAGTGAATTAACCGTATTCTGTAGTCCGAGATGTCCGGACGTAGACAGTCAACGCTGCATCATTTTAGACGTAAACATCACAGAAAACACTGCGGAACATCAGTGCATGTAACTAACATTTCTGGAAATTATTCTACTGTAATTAAATCTTAAAAGTCAAATATTAATAATATAAAAGCCATTCGATGTACAGAAATACCAGAAACTATACCCATAATATGTTTTAACGTGTTATTTCATTTTATAACTCTCGTTGCTTGAAATAAGTGTTCTACAAAATGCTCATAAAAAAAATTATGTAAGCATTTCACAGTTTTTAACTTAAACATCATGATGTCATTGTAGCCTTATCGCTTATTCATTAATCTAAATGGGCACCTTATACAAACTCCGACTGTAAACATACTTGAAATCTTGTTAAACTAGGAATCAGTTTTCAGAACAAACGAATATTGACTGATTGATCGGTTTCACCTTTGTTTTTTACTCAAAAACATTTCAACAATGAGATGAACATTTTTGTAGAGCATTTGTTTCAAACTCACCTGAGAAATCTCTCTCTCTCTCTCTCTCTCTCTCTCTCTCTCTCTCTCTCTCTCTCTCTCTCTCTCTGTCTCTCTCTCTCTCTGTCTCTGCTCTCTGTCTGTCTGTCTGTCTGTCTGTATGTCTGTCTGTCTCTGTCTGTCTGTCTGTCTGTCTCTGTCTCTCGCTGTCTTTGTCTCTCTGTCTCTGTCTCTGTCTCTGTCTGTCTCTGTCTCTCTCTTCTCTCCGACTCTCTCTCTGGTCTTTCTAGTAACCGTACTTGAATCTTCAAGTGACGTTTAGGCTTTTATAGAAATTGCGATTTAATGTTTCGCTGAAGCAATTGGGATCAGAGACTTTGATCGTGTTAACCCAAACTGAAAGGTTTCTCTGCATTTCAGTTGCAATGACAATTACTTTGCTGTTGGAGAGAAATGCGTCAACGAAAATCTCGTGATAGGAGTGACGGTTGGAATCGGAGGGGCAATCATACTCGGTCTATTGATCGGTGTTGTCGTCGTAGGTTTCAGGTGGAACAAAACTAAGAAAGAGTGAGTGGCATGAACTTAAATTACAAATTATTCTCTCCCGCGTATCAAAGGTATCTTTTCATGCTTGATATCTTTTCATATGTTGGACGGTTCTGCTGAAACAGTTTTACATTGCATTTAACTAGGCCTACCATGTCTTTGACCTGTTCAGCATGCATTTACAGCCCTACTATAGGCTTAAACGTCTTTTACTTAGCCAGTTAAATAGACTCGATCATTCGTTTCATTTGTTCAGAGCACCTACACTGTATATATATATCGTCTCTCTAAGACACCTGCTGAGAGGCACTCCCGACCCAGACCCGTCAAGAAAGAACAGCTTCAGAGTGCTTTTAGACATGTTCGCTGCGTTGTTAAGAATGCAGTGTGCTTTTCTCATACCTGTGAAGATGTCTTTCTAGTGCCTTGATGCATGCATGCATACATACATTAGCTATTTATATTAACAATAAAGTTTGCTGCGATTATATAGAGCGAAATTTAGACATTACAATTTTTCAGCAGGTCTTTACTAATCTATTCTATAACAGTAGATAGGTCTATATCATGAAAAAATAAGAAAACAACAATGTGCTGCATATTTTATTAATCGTTTTCTAAACGCTTAGACTAACAACACAAACACGTGACCGTGAACCTACAAAACATATTCAAATGGAATCTGAAGATTTCGGCAAAATACTGGATGTAGAAAATGGAGATGATATTAATGATGGCAGAGATCAACCACCTTGGACGACATTTATTCCTGTCGTCGATGTTCCGGTTGCACCTGCAATTGCAGAACATGACAGCATTGCTCAGGTAAGAGCTAGGTATAAAACATAATAAGGGACAGTTAGAGCTCAAGTAAAAGCCAGGTAGATCTCTAGTAAGAGCCAGAGAGCGCCAATAAGAGCCAGCCCTCCACTAACAGCCGAGTAGACTTCAGGTAACAGCTAGGTGGTTTGGATTATACTTAAAACATATCTGGCTATAAATTGCATTGTGTTTCAAATTCCACCAACATAGACCCTATTACTCAATTATTAGGGATGAATTACAAATTACAAATACGTCAGAACTCTTTGACCATGGCAAAAACGAAATACTAACGAATTTCAACACAAACCGTCTTCGTTGCACTGGCGTCCAATTGAACAAAAAATCCAGCTTTAAACATGTTTCGTAGTTCAACACATTGGTCAACCAACCTGTATTTGTCTATTGTTTTTCTTACCCCTCAATTTAAAATTATTGCACTCGATCATTAGACACTGTAACTCGTGTGCGCCGAGATCATAACGGGTTTCTGGTCTTATTCGGTCGCTGAGACAAGATTCCTCTTCTTTGGTCTCGAAGCCTCGCGCATCTTAACGCACGACTCTGTGCAGTGTTTTGTGATTTTGGAAAACAATTTTACTTGTATGGGTTGATCCTCGTGCATCATGATAACGACGCTACTGAAATTTTAAGATTAGATTAGATCAGAAATGTATTGTAAGGTTAGAGCTTCATCATTTTGCAGACTAAAACAAACAGGATTTGCAAACTAAATTTTCATTATTTGTCGCCGTAAGTGAACGCTTTCTTGGTTGTGGGTCCCTCAAAATGGAATTGCCTCCCTCTGGAGCTTCGCCTCTTTTAGTAGGAACTTTTCTCCTATTATACAGGGTGGGCCAAAAAAAGATTTTACTAAGTCACTTCTCAAATAATTGTAATGAAACAAACTTGATTATTGTTTCACAACTTGAGTTAAATGTGTCCACCACCAGTGCCCATACATGTTATGAGTCTTTATGTAAAGTTTTGATGTCTTTATTGATGGGTTCCAGAGGTAAATCTTCCCACATCAACTTCAATGCGACCTTCAATTCTCTTATCGTTTTGGCTTTGGTCGCAGATTGTGGTATTTCTCCAGCATAGCTCCCCTTACGTGATTATCCATTTGTTGGAGTGCGGAAGATTTCGGCCTTCCGCTGCCTTTACGACGTTCCAGAGCCGATCCCCTTTCATGAATGCGGAGGCATATTTTTTAACGGTAGGCCTACTCAGCTTCCACTGTTTATCAGGGCAAGCGGCGATTAGAGCTTTTGCTCAAAGACCTTGCTCATGAAGTGACTGCATACGCATTTTGTCTATCACTGACACCTTGCCCATCTTGATATTTTAGAAATTTCAATTTCATTGTTTCAATAAAAATTATTAACCTGAAAAATTCTTTATTTACCAACTTGATCGTCTTCTTGCTAAGTGACGTCACAGTGACGTGCAGTTACGCTGGTACCCCGTTTCTTTTCTAAATAATAATAATATGTATCTGGCAATATCAAGTTTGTTTGAAAACAATTATTTGAAAAGTGACTTAGTAAAATCGTTTTTGTTGCTTTTGTTGCGTTACGTTTTTTAACAGTGGGTGGACTCACTAAAAGTGATGTAACTATTGTTCTGTTTGAAATGCTTTGGTGAAATTTGGCCGCTATACGTAGATATGAATTACCTTTCAGCCTGTGAAATTTGATTTAAAAATTCTTACTTTTGGCCGAAATATTAGCAAACATGCGTAGGGGGTTCCTTTTTTATGGCCCACCCTGTATGTTCTTTTCTCACGTTAAGACTGTTCCTTTTGGCCGTGCTGGAGTTGGGAGCGCCTCTGAGTAGTTTTCTTGAAGGGACGCTATATATATAGACGTTCGATATGAATGAATGAATGAATAAACGCGTAGGTGTTTTTCTGCTTTTCAGTCAACCCCGAAAGTAATTGATGATGAAGAAGCCGACGATGATCTTCCGATAGAGATAAGAGAATCTGAGGCTTACAAGCATTTCGTTCCACAACTGAATGAAGTCGATCCTGAGAAAGAGGTGAGAATGAACATCGTACAACTTTTCTATTTGCTGTTGTCATTAATTCAGTTGTTCAACCAGCACAGACATGACATACGCACACAATGTATGCTGAGACAAATATTTTCCAACAGTGTCCCTACGTTTGTCTTCTGATTTGGATTTCCACCGTTCCATTTCTTTCTGCCTAAACATGACCGACAGCAACATCTTCGTTTAATTTTCCTTCTCCTGACAACCGGATCATTTTCTTCACATGTGATCTTTGGGTAACCCCTCCGACATGACGCAGTACTTGTGAATTAGCTCATGCCCTGCGCGTAGATTTTAAGTAGGCTAGCGATTCAAACATTTTCGAGTTTATGATAACGATACCGATATGCTTGTCCATATCAGGTTCATTCACAGGCATTTTTCGACTCCACTATAATGTCACACATTTTAATAATTTGGAAAAGATGGAATTTTCATTTAAACGAATTTCTGTATTTTCTTCAGTTCAAAATCATGAGGCCGAGGTTTCAAACAACGACTAATCCTATTCTTAGCGAATATAAGGTAACTTTGATAAAATCCTATACTGTTATGAAAGCCATTCCGTATAACTAATGAGATCTATATAGGCAACCTAAATTTTAGGAAAGATTATTGACACAGTATACAGTCAGTCAAAGAGGTGTAATCGCCCTCCAATAAGTTACACCTTCTGCTGATCGGTATGGTTTGCTTAACGTACAGGAACGTGTTTTACTATTTATCTCACAATCCGCTTGAGAAATATTATAAAACGATTAAAATATGAAAGATTTATGCAGCACTCTTACAGAAAACTATTAACGTAATTCACATAATTGTTATATCTCCTTATTTGATATTCTGATTTTATCATAATTATCAGCCGATGACGTTGTTTGCATTTATTTCTTGCATTCAATAATATTATGCAAATCTCAGAGGTATCCCAGGTGCCACAGAAAAGCTGTGACTGTGAGACCAGAGCTAGTGGGTGCTGTATGAAATCAGGCCCGAAAGAGTCAAGTTTGCACTATTGATACCTAGACCTGTACGCATGTTTTCTTTCAGGTCGCAGACTACGATTCGTCATTCTTCTGAAATCTGTGAGAGACACCGAAAAATCTGTAAAGAAATGATCTGTAATTAAATCAACAGTTCGAATATATTATAGTGAATAAAGAACCGCGTTAAGTAATTATTTATCCGATGTCAATGGATCCTGTGATCGAGGTCGATAATTTCATAACTTGTTTATTGTTACAGTATTCTTAAATCTGTGATGCTATTCGAGACATGCTTATTTTACTACGTTTATTTCCTTCCTCACTTCATATGTTTTGAACTATTCGTCTAGATAATTATTTATATACCAAGGAGGTTTCGTTTCAACATGAGTTCGAATTCCACCGCATAGGCCTATGCTGCTACAGAATAAGGTTTGCGTACGCGTAGACCGCTTCGGTATACTGTTTCAGCATGACAATACTGTATTGATTAAAAGTAGGACATAATGCACAATAAGAAGATTTAGTACGTCTTTTTTCACTACCATATGTATATATATATATATATTCTATATATATATTCTATATATATATTCTATATTCTATATATATATTCTATATTCTATATATATTCTATATTCTATATATATATTCTATGCTACCATAATGTTGCAATATATCCATAAAAAGGACCATAATGCTAGAATTGTATTCATAATTATAGACCTATTGTAGCATTACGGAGCCATAATAATCTAATAATTATTATATCGAATAGAAGGCTGTGTTTTCCTTGGACTGCGTTACAGTATTGAACATTTGACAATTCATATTACGCTGAAACTTGTTAGAAATTAAATGCAAGACTATGACATAATTATACCTCGTGTGAATGTATATATTCGTAATCGTATATTACAAAGAAGCTTAAGTTATGCATACATCCTTTGTGTCGCACACTTACTGTATGTTGTGTACTAAATACTTGCTCAAGTCTACCATAGCAAGCAATTATGTAGTTGGCTACACCAAAGAATAAAGCTGTAAATGTTATGGTGGTTTGCGGATACTATGTATTCCGATTCGGGCAATTTAGAGCTGGAGATCGCGCGGTGTGCTAGGCGTATGCTGATTGCTGACCTCAGATAGTTCGTTCAGAATTTTCCCCGGTGCCTACTTGCCCGAAAAACAGGTTCGCCCAAAATTTGGGAGGGCATTTGCACCTCTTCCTACGCCTATGGGAGTAAGCACAGTAACAGACATTAGTCATTGCTCATCAGAATGATTGTGGACTAGCTGTTGGTGCCAAGTTAAATGATGCAGACAAATTTCGATTTCTGACTGAATTCTATAGGCCTACTCCACCAGAATCGTATGCATGGCCTAGCACTTCGCATTACGCACACCATCTCGTAAAATCCGCCACTGAAGATATATCCGACTAGGCCTATATCAATTATGTAAGTCAAAATTGTTGTGGTCATATTCTAGTTGAATAACTTGAATTTTGAAAAAAAACACTGCCTAGTAGTAGTAGCCTAGTAGAAGTGGAGTTGATGATCATGGTACAGAGCGAGTGGTTGATGTACTCTATGTAGACAATGCAATGCATCATCTCATTCTCTTGAAATTGGACATCATAATGCGATGGCTGTCATTTAAAAATCATTTATCACATTCACAAAATCACATTTTCATATTTTTTTCTAAATTTCTTTATAATTAGAGTCTGAGGTGAACCTTTTAAACTAGAAGTTCATTTTCACATTTACTTTTATTACTTTATTATTATTACTACTACTGCTGCTGCTGCTGCTGCTGCTACTACTACTACTACTACTATTATCAATATTATTATTTTTATTACTATTATTATTACACTTTTTATTATTCATTAAATGTAGTTTGATAGCCTTTTTTAGGCTAACATCAAACTTGGGCTTCATGATAAAATTTAAAAAAACGAGGGGCCCTGATGGACCCTAAGAAGTGTCTGCCCCGGGGCCCTCCTTGGCTCTCGACGCCCTTGTGTGTGTGTTCATATATAGGGCCTATAATACATATAAAATTCGCCATGGCAGGAAGCCCGGGTATATATGCCGATTGGCTAGGAGCGTCGGGTTCAAAGGGTTAAACTCGCACTGACAGGCAACCCCGGGTATGAAGGGTTGCGACTTTATTTTTCAGGTCTCGGCATATGAGGGTTGGTTGCCTATCCTCTCTCCCTCCTCCTGATCTTGACATCTCATTATTGCTCAGTTCGATATATGGGCGCATGTGGAGCAGAATTTCTACCCAGGGGAGGATTTGAACTCCGAACTGTTGATTGACAGCCCAGCACGCTAACCACTAAACTATCGTGCACTTTATCTAAGCAATTTCAAGAGCGATCTTTTTGATACAAAGGTGATCACGGAAGTAAACTACGATGCCTCCGTAGATTTCTACCAGCGGATCCTTTGTAGGAGAAACTTGCCAAGATAAACTACCGTACTAGGATAGGCAGGCTACTATGACACCATGAATGTCATTCCACATGATTGAAGAGTACAGAACTCGATCTGGTTTGAACGTTGTGACTACCTAGTACTACCGTTTAAATACAAGCACTTTCTTTTAATTCTTTTAAATGTCGATCGATTGATCCATTTTGATCATAGGATTTAACTGCTTGAACACTATTACTATCCTTTGAACACAGAGACTACTTTTCGAACACTATTACTCGGCCTACCATACGAATTATAGGTCTAAGTTAATTGTAAACGCAGCTGTAGGCCTAAAAACAATTTTCTACTACTGTGAGACGGTGTCCCTCACATTTTCTGGAATGTGTTCGTTGCCAGAGTATGAGAAAACGTGTCAGTGAAAGACCTGCTTTTCTCTACATCGTTGATTCTCCGTTGAACGTTCAGCGATAGGGTAGAGTTGGGTAAAACGCCCCCGCGGGGCAAAACGCCCCCTCCCGGCCCTGTCCCCCCTGTGCCATGTAATGAAATTTTTGAATGTTCTGGGGTTTCTTAGTTGTACCCTAATGAGATAATGGTCAGTTATTTATATTTAGATGCTTTGCTTATTTTTATTTTAGAAAAATTGATTTTTTCGTGTTTCCTTATAAGAGTCAGCCGCCAATTCTGTATCATTAATGGTGCCAAAATGCTAGATATAGCCAATAATACAAATATAGGTCTAAAGTATACCCTATATCGAATAACTGTGCACAATAAATGGGGCTTTAACATATACATTTTTTATTATATGGGCAATCTCACAAGGTAGCACCAAGCGGGGCAAAACGCCCCCTATGGAAAATGCTGACATGGGGCAAAAACGCCCCCCTCACCTCAGAGTCACCTGAAGCAAAGCGTATTTTTTATTTAATTATTTTTTATGACATCTTTAAAAAAAATTCTAGATCTCTTTTACTTCTTATAGTTATTGTTGCATCATGGCAGTGATTGCAGTTGATTATGTGCATCGACTTTTCAGGTAGCGGGGGTCAAATCACGGGGGGGCGTTTTGCCCAGGTGAGGCAAAACGCCCCTTTTGAAGCACTCTGTATTTTATTATTTTTAATGTAATCTTTGGGGCATTTTATCGGACATAATTTTACTTAACTTGGGACATTCAGTAAAAGGTCTTACAATAATTTCATGCTGAAAATGTTGTTACTCACGTTGTAATTGAGCAAAACCCGTTAAAGGGGCGTTTTGCCCCACTCTACCCTACTTGTCGCTAGAAAGACTACTCTTGACAAAGCAATTTTCTAAATTAGTGGCATATATATATATATATATATATATATATATATAAATGCCGCCTGCCGCAAAAGCTGAAATAATATTGATTGTCTAATAACGAGAACAGAGCTCGTAAAGGCTTGAGAAGTAACCGCTGTTTTGATAGGGAATGTGAATCAATTATAGTTACAACTAATTCTACTGCAAAAGAACAAAGATATTACCCATACCAAGAATCTGATTTTTTACGTTGTCTTATTTCATGATGTATCGAAATTACAAATCAAAATAATTATGTGTCGTTCAAGTAGCCTACGCATAGGCCTACACAGGCACACGTTGTTCAACTGGTAGAAAAGTAGTGAAGTAGTTGTAAATAATAATAATAATAATAATAATAATAATAATAATAATAATAATAATAATAATAATAATAATAATAATAATAATAATAATAATAATAATAATAATAATCCAGCGTTTCAATGCCGTTGCCTTCAGGCGCTCCTTCCAACAGCCAGACATGGATGAGTAGCCGGGGCAAAAAATTAAATTAAAAACAAAATAATAATAATAATAATCTTTGTTTAATATTTTGAAACTGACAATTACGCAGTATAATTACAATTCATAGTATGAACGGAGGATTATAGGAGTCGAATTAGCAGCCACGCAAGAAACCGTTAACTCTACTGCAGCCCAGAACCAGATTGGCGGAGTCAGACGGACCCGCAATAGCAGACCCCGGAATAGCGGAACCCCGGAATAGCAGAACCCCGGAAAAGTGGACCCCGGAATAGCGGGCCGGTACCGGTCATAGTTGAGCTGTAAAGTGCTGGTGCCAGACAGGGTCATTTTTTTCCAATTTTCAATCCTCAGCTACAAAAGAACTATCCATCAGATATCAACTTCTTCAACAGCCCTTGATTAAGACCATAATTATAGACTAGGTGTCCTGCCAATTTCATCAATTTATCTGCAATAATAATGGACTTAAGCCTTCTGAATTTGGCAGCAAAGTAAGACGTGATTTCCAAATCACGGTAAACAGGGTCAACCCAGACGTCCTTAAAATTTCGTCAAAATAAAATACTACGAATATTGCTGCAAACTTTTGCACAGCATGCAGTGGCGTAACGAAGGGGGGGCAGAGGGGCAGCCGCCCCCGGGCGCAGCACCAGAGGGGCGCAAAATTAGCTTTCAGTGGTAGCCTACACAGTACTGTGACAAGAACGATTAAAAGTCAACAAGCAGATTAAAAGGGGGCGCGGTAATCAACCCTTGCCCCCGGGCGCTGAAACCCTTCGTTAAGCCACTGACAGCATGTTCTAACACATTAATGCATATACTGTGCAAATTTCATAAAAATCTGAGATGGTCGAGTGGGCAACATCTGTTGAATTGAGATTCACTTTTTTTTAGAGCCTAAACTTAGGCCTATAAACGCACAGATATTAATGTTAAAAGAAGCTTGGGTGTTTTATTTTAACTTGGGGTGGGCAACGATTAAATATTTTAATCTAAATTAATCGCACGATTAAAATTGTTAATAACGCGATTAATTAAATCGCATGTCACAATAGATAACAAGTAGGCCTACAACTATAGGCCTATACCGACTCTGAGTAGTTACGTTGAATATGCGCTATATAAATGATTCCAGTCAATAAACAAAAGCAAACATGCTTTCACTACTTGTTTTTACTTTTTAGTTTGTACTTTAAAGTTTAAAGTTTAAACCTAAAGTTTTTACTTTATAATAGCGTTTTTATCAAGAATTGTTTTAGCGCATTTATTAAAGATAATTTGGCTCAGTGACAATAACTCTAGCTCCGTTAAAAATTTAATCAAAATCAAATCAAATCAAAACTCTTTTATTGAAGCCATGTCAAATAAAAATCACATAACATTCAACATGAAATATCAGGATTGGCCGCAAGAGGAGTCCCAAAAGGGATCAAGATCCCGCTAACTAGGGACACCTAAAACAAGATTTCAGAAATTTGAATTAGTGATAGCTAAATCCTTAACAAACAGTGCAATTATTACTTAATCGCATTAAGTAGGCCTAATAAACGCATTAATCGCTTTAGTAACGCATTAAATGCCCAGTCCTAATTTTGATCGAATGTCAAAAATGTGGCGTTAAAATAACTAGGCCCTATGTAAAAAAGTAAGTAAGTAGGCTATAGCCTTTATTACTCAATAGCAAACGCACAATAGGATATCGAAATAGAATGTAAAATAACACATCGAAGTAATAATCATGATTGTATAGTGATAGTAATGAATAGTAAAGTTCTAACACATGTTAATTATAGGCTAAGTGTAAAGCATCCTGGTAATGAATCCCTGTTTAGTGAGGAGGTCCGAACATGGAATTTCACGGTTGTTAGGACGTGGCTGTGAAGAGTATTGTGGTTTTCATGAACTGGAGGGAGAAAACAATGTTGGTCACGGAATCTAAAATTAAGCTACAAAACCGTCCACTTGACTTAACGTCTTCAGAGGCCTTAACAGTCTCGTCTCGGCCATTATAAACGATCCTGCTCACGTAGGCCTACTAGCCTACATTACAATTACAATTACTACAGGGACTAGGCCTATTAGCCTACCCCCGAAAAACTAGCTATATTCTCTATTCGTCCTCGTGCTCATTACAGAGTTATACCCGCTGCTGACAGTTTGGGCCGTGAAACATTTACTAAGGCTATTATTACGATGCTTTAGGCTACTCTTGACCAAAGCGCTATAGGCTACACTGCACAGTTTGAAAAACACTAGAAATTAAAATGTAACATTTGTGATTAGGCCTATAGGCCATTGTAGAATGTAGGCTAAACCAAAATGCGGTTAGCAATTGGTGCAATAAAGGATATTCTTACTTACTTACTTGACTGTTAGGGCCTACACATTCTAATGAGCGTTAACATAATTATAGAGCAACGACCTCTTATAGGCCTATATAACTAGACAGAGCTTTCTATGTTGAGCTGCCCAGTGACGTCGAAGCAACCGTTGGAAAGAACAGGAAACAGGAAAAGAGCAGGCGTACATCATACGGTACATGGTATGCGCGTCTAAATCCTTATTGCCCATGGTCTCTCAGGGATACGCCTTTTTGATGTAGTTCGGGCAACCTCTCTGGCTCGCCTCCTGTATGCTTCCCCTGCATGGTACGGCTTTGCCAATGCTGGTCAACGCGCGCGTATTAATGCAATAATACGGAAAATGGTGCGGCTAAAGTTTTTGCCTGCCGACCAGTTAATGTTCGATGACCTCTGTTGCCGTGCTGACTCTTCTCTTTTCTCATCTGTGCTTCACAACCCCAGTCATGTTCTAAATGGTCTACTGCCTCCTATAAAGAATGTTAAGTACTCTCTCCGTCCTCGTTCACATAACCGTGAGATCCCACATGCTGACGCATTAACCCGATCTGGTTTTATTACGCGTATGTTATTTAACCCTAGGGCTACCAAGCTTTTTTTGTAACACGGACTACCAAGAGGGGGTGGTTACCACCCCTCCTGGATTTCGTGTTTGGTTTTACATATCATAACTTGTAATATACCAATGGATTCAGCATTCATTTCTGCACAGAATGGTATATTTAGTTGTACATTATGTGAATGCACCTCGAAATTACATCACTTTTAACAACGGAACCCATTAATTAGCAATATTGTATATTATTGCGTACATTTGGTACTTTTTGGATAAACAATTATAAGATTCTGTGTGTTTTGAAACTAATCTATGTATAAAAGATACACAAAATCATCCCTACACATGTTTATATAGTATAAATGTACATCCATACATATATATCCATACATATATATCGGTTTACGTTGTAACGCTGTATTCAGCCATTTTCAAACAGATTACGCGTATTATTATTTATTTTGATCACTTCCGGTATTCAAAAGACAAAGATGTAGGTATGCAAATGAAGCCCTTCATTCCCTCTAAAGAATGGTATCTTTGTTTCTCTTCCAGCTTCCAGGAAGACAAATGAATACGCTACAGACAAAAACTAAGGGGGAGTCCTTCCATTCAGACATTTTTCACGCATGTTACGCGTATTATTATTTATTTTGAGCACTTCCGGTTGTCTCAGGTTAACTCAGTGACCATAGAAATGTAGCCCCACATTCCCTCTATAGAATGGTATAATTTGTGTCTCTTAATATTAAATGACGGATAAGATATAGTCGAAAATCTAGGGGGGTGGTATCCACCCCCTGGTGCCTCGGGTATATTGGGTATAACTTTTGAACGGTGTGAGATATCATCTCACATTTTACCTCAAAACGTGTGTAAATGAACCCCTACAGCTACCTAAAAGGTCAAATTTTTATTCCATACGGAAAAAGTTTGAGATGAAAAAAACCTAGGGGGGGTGGCAACCACCCCCCCTTGGTAGCCCGAGGGTTAATTGATTTTATTACTGATCTTTCTTTTTACTATGACTATTACCTTAATCTCATATATCCATAGATGTCTGTTTTATTGTATTTTATGATATTTTGACAATTGTGATTTTTGTGATTTGTGATTCAATACTCTATCTGATGTTCCCGCAGTGCGTTTGCAGGCGGTTCAATAAAGCACGTACTTACTTACTTACTTACTTACTTAAATAATAGATATCGATGCGCAATCATTCGTCAATCTGATACCAACATGGCCGCCAGCGAGGCTTCAGCAAAAACCACGTGATCCCAACGGCCTGATATAGAGCACAAACGTTAGGCCCTATAGGCTATGTCCAACTTTTTCCAAAATCAATGTTAAGAGCTATTCTAGTAGGCAATGGCATAAGACTTCAGAGCACATATTTTGTTATATGTCCTGGTAAAGGCGTTTTCATGGGAAATAATACAAGTTAAAAATATATTATGTCCTCTTCGGAAAAACCACAAAGCACAAAATTAATGTGATACCGGTACGTGAAGATACAACATTTTGTGCTCTGAAAATGCGGCCAATAAATTTTTATTTACGTAACTTCTATGCAAGATGGCGTCAAGCCAGTCGGCATGTTGAGCGTTTGGGATTTGTTATTTTAGTAAATAATTATTGTACTAAAGACTTTACACTAAATAACAGTCATGGTTGCTCGTCGGTCGGAAATATTTAAAGATAATTGTATTAAGTTCAGTGACGGTTATCGGATGTTGACCGCTTCACTTCCAAAACATCAGCTTTGGTATCAATCTCGGGTTCGACTTCACACAGTGTGAGTACTAAACGTAAGTGACAATTCAACATCATTATCATTATTTCCATTTTGGTAAAATAGCTGGTCACACTGACACAGACAATCGATCAAAATTCCTCAATCGGCAATTTTTTTACGTGATGGTATGTCATTAGATTTCTCAGGAGTTTAACCCGATATCGTATTGGTTGAATGCTTGCGTGTTTACGTGCTGTGTGCAGGCGCAGGCCTTCCCAGAAAATTAATGGTTAAATCTAAATCAAATCCAATTTTGCTATTTGTTTTGATTCCGTGAACCCTTTAGATAAAATCAAATCCAGTTTTCCTATTTGTTTTGATTCCGTGAACCCTTTAGATAAAATCAAATCCAATTTTGCTATTTGTTTTGATTCCGTGAACCCTTTAGATAAAATCAAATCCAATTTTGCTATTTGTTTTGATTCCGTGAACCCTTTAGATAAAATCAAATCCAGTTTTCCTATTTGTTTTGATTCCGTGAACTCTTTGGATAAAAATAAAATCCAGTTTTCCTATTTGTTTTGATTCCGTGAACCCTTTAGATAAAATTAAATCCGATGTCGGTACTTGTTTTGATTCCGTGAAGCCTTTAGACAAATCAAATCCAGTTTTTGGATTTGTTTTGATTCCGTGAACCCTTTAGACAAAATCAAATCCAGTTTTGGGATTTGTTTTTTTAATTCCGTGAACCCTTTGGATAAAATCAAATCCAGTTTTTCTATTTGTTTTGATTCCGGGAACCCTTTAGATAAACTCAATTCAAATTTTGGTTTTTGTTTTGAATCCGTGAAGCCTTTAGACAAAATAAAATCCAGTTTTGCTATTTCTTTTGATTCCCTGAAGCCTTTGGATAAAATCAGACCAAGATTTGCTATTTGTTTTGATTCCGTAAACCCTTGGGATAAAATAAAATCCAGTTTGGCTATTTGTTTTGATTCCGTGAAACCTTAGATAAAATCAAATCCACTTTTGCAAACGCTATTCTTTTATAATGAATCCATAGGCCTACTAGGGATGTTAAACGATAATCGGAAATCCGATTATCGGTTTCGAAAACGATTATCGGTTTTCATTATTGACAAAACGATTATCGAATTCTGCCTCTTATATATAAAACGGAAACTTCCACAGCCAACGAGGTAATAGTAGAACCCCCACAGCGACGTATTATTGCCTCTTATAATATAAAGTGGAGTCTTCCACAGCCAACGAGGTAATAGTAGAACCACGTATGCTAGGGTACGTAGCGATTATCGGTTTTCAGTAAACTTGCATTAAATGATAATATATAAAATTTTCTGTGAAGGTCAATAAAAAACCGATAATCGGTTTAAAATCGGATTTCTAAAACCGATAATCGGTTTGCAAAAAAACCCGATATTAACAACCCTAATCCATACAACAGCTACATTTCTATAATAGCATAAACAATTATTATGTCTGATCTAAACATAAGTTGTGCACAAAACTTATGTTAAAATAAGTTTTTTCTTGACCAATTTTATTCCAACTTACTAATTTACAGGTTAGCTGAACACTATCGTGGCCTGTCAGGTAGCAAAACGCAATGTAACTATACTTGGTATAGTTACTCTGTTGAATATGATATGTCCATGTTATAAAGATTTTTGTGGAGCACAAATGTTATATGTCCATTTTCGGACACCCCGCCCTTCAAAACTTCCTTTGTTTCATGTTATTCTCAGGTCATATAATGCAAGTACTCTACTTACCTGTTTACCTGTTTAAAGAAGTATTCAATGACATAAAGAAAGTATGGCAATGTAGCTATGTTATATTTTTCATAAGCATTTGAAATTAAAAATTCAGTTTTCTCGAAATTATGAAATTTGGACATATCACGTTTGTCGATACAGTCGATATTATGGTAACGCAAACACCGTCTCACAGTAGTAGAAAAAATTTTGTAGGCCTACAACAGTACTGCAGTTACAATTAACTTAGACCTGAAATTCGTATGGTAGGCCTAGTCATAGTGTTCGAAAAGTAGTCTCTGTGTTCAAAGGATAGTAATAGTGTTCAAGCAGTTAAATCCTATGATCAAATGGATCAATCGATCGACATTTTAAAGAATTAAAAGAAAGTGCTTGTATTCAAACGGTAGTACTAGGTAGCCACAACGTTCAAACCAGATCGAGTTCTGTACTCTGGAATCATGTGGAATGACATTCATGGTGTCATAGTAGCCTGCCTATCTTCTCACTTGAGTGATTGTCTTAGTGTTCGAGTGAAAGTTCTAGCGTTAAAAATACTACGCCACAGTTCAACTAAATGTCTTAGGTGACCTTTTGTTAGTCAGCATCTAGTGAATTTCTAGCAAAGATCCACGTACAGTATAGGCTACAGCTACTGTAGGCCTACGCAGTTTTTCCTTTGATATGTTTTAACGATGATAAACTGTGATGAACTTAGTTGATCTTGATGGAGGTTATCGTCCATATCCAAGGAAGACCAAGTGAATAAATTTGCTCCCACCAAAGAAATCAACTCCCTATGCCCTTCGCCCACGGTCTCATGACAGGGTCTTGACACTTATCGACAATAATATGAGGAAAACATTTTAGGAAGAATGCTGTACTATTGATTTTGTATTTGTCCTGTGATGTTTGTACATTGTAGTGCGGCTCTTCTGCAACCGGTTTAATAAAGAATATACTAACTTACTTACTTAGTTACAGGTTGTTAGACCTCATTCTTTCTCAAGTTGTAATTGTTATAATTATAATCACGGATTTGGTCTGTTATAAAGTCTATTCGAGACAGCCAGATTCATCAGCCTCACAACACTAAACTACGGCCTATCTCGATTGTGATAAAGAGATTCCGGATTATACCTAAATATAATAACTCAGTCGCAATCGATATTATTTTATCACCCAATTACAATTATTGATTATATTGTTTGTGCGTTTTTTAAAGACAAAGAATTTGAAAGACAAAGAGGTAGAAATTAATCATAATATTTTCCCTTTGCAAACTCTGTGGTTCGTATCCCAGCCAGCATGTCCACGTGGAACTCATATTGGACCAATACTCCCAATTGGACCCCGTAATAGAGCCCACATGTGACCCATCTTCTTTATCTTCTCATGTGCCATTTGAATTCCGGGCAAGAATGTAACCTATAAACATGGGTAACGCTGTGACTTCATGCATGTGCATGTAATACCAAATGAAAACCCATTTCTTAATAGGTTTAGCTATTTTCTACAGTCGTTATAGGCCTACCAATAGTACCAAAGCAATGTTGCTTTTAATACTCAAAAAGAATACTGTCAGATACCTCATAGGGAGAAGGTGTTGCTTTTGAGCCAACTGTGTACTGAATTGTTCTTACGATGCAAAGTTGATAATTATGATTGCCAGGGTTATTTTTGTAACTGATCTTGTATAATAATGAATCATAATGATTGGTTATTAAGTCTAGCAACTTTTTACACGAAAGGGAGCTTAACAGACACCGCGCATTGTGATTGGCTGTGACTTTGGAGGACATTGCGCAATGGCAAAATCCTTGTTAGTGGTTGAGTTTGGTATGTAATTAGGTATGCAGCGTAATAATCCCCGGAGTCGCTAACGAAGGCGTTAGCGACTAATACGGAGAGCTTAGCGACTGACTCAGCGACTTAGTCACATGCTTACCGACTGACTTAACGACTTGCTATCGACTTCTCTGGTAATCAGCTAGGCCCACGTCTATTAGTTATCTAACAATAAAATGCATTTTGAGGCTTACTGTAGAGTCTGTAACTGTTGTCCCGCTGTTTAAAGACACTGAAAGTCTGAAACCAGCAAATTTTCACCGCGTCGTTTGCATCGATGAGACGCCATTTTCTGTGAAAGAAGTGCGTGACGTCAGGTAGCGTGACAGAAAAATCTAACTCTTGGTACTAGTAAGTCTAAATATAGATTCCTTGGAAGTAAGTAGGCCTATAGCTAGTAAAGTAGTAAGTAGGAAGGTAGTACGGTAGTAAGTAAATAACTGCTGATATTATTAGCTGAACAAAGACGATAGTAGTCGACGACTTAGCAACTGACTTAAACTTGAAGGCTTAGTTGCGGCGGCGGCGAGGACTAGTTGGCAGTCGATAGCTTAGCGACTGACTTCGACTTGAGGGCTTAGCGACTGGCGGCGGCGGCGGATGGCGGCGGTGCCGGGGATTACCGTGAGATATAATTAGGCAGTTGGTCTAGAGACGTTTAAGAGTTGCTGATTGTGCAAGATTTGTAGTTGATTCTTAGATAGATGAAAAGGCTTGAATTTTTTTACTTTGGGAACTGGTTTTCATACCAGGATAAAAGATTAGTCAAAACTCTGTCATATGACAGAAGTTGGAGTATGAAGTCATTTATGCGACTATTGTGGACTCGTGACTCCTCTAAAAAATACTACAGTTTAAAACGCAATGCAGTGCTGAATCCACGGATATAGGGATTGTAGATCTATCTTTAGTAATGGACAGCAACTGAGAAATATACAAAAGTCTGCCTCACAAAACGGTTATGGTTACTAGTCAGTGAGTTTATAAGAGGTATAGAGACGTCATCTGACAAATACCATCAATTGTAACTGGGCTATATCATCTTAAACTCCGCCGCCACCGTACTCGGGTGGTGACAGTCCCAGGGCAGAATAAAAGAGGAGGGCGACGCTAATCGTCTTCACTATGACACAACATTGTTAACTAGCAGAACTACACGTTCTTGTCACCGAATCTTACAAACAAATAGCCAAGATTTCACGAACTGGTTTCGTTTAATAATCTGTCACCTGACCATAGTCAGGCTAATCTGAGGACGACCAGAACCTCTTACCTGAATAACTACAGTATCGAGACGTTAAAGCTGAAACTTAATAAGCCACTTGCGGGTGATTAGTAACATTTTATGATTTACATTAGGCCTATTCAAAGTTTACAATTTGAATAAAAAGATCGGTTGTCATTGAGGGTCACCTCTGATAGCCGACTTTTGGCCTATCAATGCTTTGAAGTTCCCTATAAAAAGCAGGTTTTACGTTGTTTATTGTTATTGGAGAGCTAATAGGGTACTTGAGGTCGTTGCAACGAGCAGATAGACTTCCTGGAGAGTCAGGCCTTAATGCTTAAGGGCAAACATGAAGGAACGCGTACGCCCAACTTCACCGTCAAGTTGGGCGTTTTTATGAAGACACGTAAATAATTACATCTGAAGGATCACATGTCTTGTTTGCCGATTCATGCTACAGAAGTTTTCACACTACAAAGGCCACACTAGCCATAGGCCCCCTAATGTCAGGATTGCTATAAAATCACGCATACATAAGAGCCTATAGGTAGTCTATAGTAGACATGTGGTAGGCCTAGGGTCGATGAAGCCGTGCAACTCGGTATCAGGTAAATACAGTTCATTCAGCTACCAATAGGCCTATTCCTTAGAAGCAAAACTTACTAGTGCTAACATTTACTGGATTGAATAGTTTATCCGTAATAGATTAGATTTTTGGTCGCGCCTTTCTGACACGGTTTAAATGAAGGCGTCACAAGAAGCGCCTCACAAGAAGTCCAAAACGCACAAAAGTTTAACGAATTCTTTTAACTAAAATAGTGGTAGGTAAAATAAGTAATGGAAAGTATAATAATTTATTATTAGTGATGGGCACTTTTAACTGTTGTAGCTACTAACTACTATTATAGAGTTATAACTACTTTTAAATAGTTAAAATGTAGTTAGAACTAATTTTAGTAATAAGTAGGCCTAGCCCATTAGCGTCGCCACGGGGGGCAAGGGGGGGCAGCTGCCCCCCCAACCCTGGTCAGGCTTGGTCCTGGGATTCGTGCAAATTCGTTGAGTTTTTTGGGGGGTACCCTATGTGGTGTGTGGTTTGACATTTTACCTTCCAAAGTTTGTTTTCGTTTCAAAGACTAATCACTAATCAACAGGTGACGGATTGTGCTTTACACAAAATATACAGACGAATAGGGAAAAGTATAATGTTGTCTATCTCTCCTATTCGCGGTGATGAGTCAAGATGGGGTGACCTATTTACACCAGTCACACAGCCGCATTCCAACAGGATGTCCAAGACAACATGTGGAAATTATTAGTATGCCTGCCTCTTTGAGCGACATCTGCAGGGATGCAGTCAGATCATTCTCGCTCAACGGGTGCACGCAAAAGCAAGCATCAGTGTTTGTGTGTGTGTATGTGTGTGTGTATGTATGTATGTATGTATGTATGTATGTATGTATGTATATTTATGTATGTATATGTATGTGGCGTGTGCGGGTATAATACTTGTTGTGAAATAGATACATATATATTAGGGTGGTTCACAAAAACAAAGTTCAAGCTAGAAACCAGGGCACCCTCTCAGTTTGTTAGACCTGTCAATAATATTATTGAGATAAAATTTCAGCATCTTATTCCAGCTGGAAGATGGTGCTCAATGACATTGAAATATTACCATATAGTAGTATTAGCGGTAAATCTTGATGTCGTATAACTTGGTCAACAATTCAACATTTGTCATGGAGATGAGATTCAAATAGTTTCTGCTGTGTTATACTTACTTACTTACTAACTATTACACTTACTTACTTACTAACTACTACATGAACAGAGTGTACAGTTCTTGTTGAAGGTCAGGGTGTCTACTTACTGTGTTTTTGGCAGACATGTTTTCAGAAGTGAATTTTCAAATTTACCATTTGCCAATGAAATTTATGAGCTCATATTTAACATTTTAACTTTTCGGTGTGCCGAAATTAACCTGTGGGACAGGATACAATGAATCCGTTGCCATTCATAATCTTCTGGAGTTGTGGAAACTCACTGACAAGGTTCAAACCTTGAGCTTCGATACCTGTCTTCAACGGAGTCTGCGTTCTGCTGGAAGATAGGTCGAGAGCTCCAGTGGTTGGCCTGCGATGATTTTAGCCAAAGTGCTTGTGCTGCGGTCCATCTAATTCACCACATATTCCAATCTTCCAGACATATAAAGCTGCTTGGGAAAGTGTGATACAGGACTGAATGTCATATCCAGCACTGAACCCTATCATGAAGCAGCACTCAGTTTTCTCAAGAAGTTTACTGAAAGAAAATCAGATTCAGAGATCAGCGATGACAACCAAGAACACATTGAGCTGAAAATGGTTGTCTTGTAAGTTAGCCTTCAATAATTCACTGAAGAGCCCTGGGCCAATTCACCATGCAAGTTGGATGGCCAAGTTACTGTATGCCATCAAAATCTACCTTTTTCGTGGTGGTGTATTCAATCTAACGAAGAAGATAGAAACTCAGATTCATCGATTTGTGCAGTTTTGTTGCCCTTCTTTACACAAAAGCATGGACAAAAGTCTCACTTGCTGCTGACGCTCCAGGACAAGATCTGTCACTTTGGATTAATCTAGGAAAATATGAGTCAGTTGACCCCGAGATCAGCGTTGCTGCCAGGAAGGCCCTAGAAACTACTAGTGATACCTTCCAGATGAGCCTGTAGGTCTGGCACTGTTCTCAGACCAACGTCCAGTAACAGATAAGGTGAATATTGTTCACAGAGTAACTGCAAAGCCTGGTGAAAGGAAGGTGAGAGGTGATGCTGCGGTACTGAAGGAGGGAGCTTGCCTGGGTAATTTTGCAACCCGGTGAAAACTGACACTGATGTCACACCTGAAGATTAGTGATTACATTATTACACGTCCACAAGAGAAATGGATCAAGAATGAGGATTACAAACAAGGTAGAGAGAGAGAATTCAGCAGTTGTGAACGACACGGCTCAGAGGTGTATGAAGTTGTTCGAGGAATTCAACCGACTCATCACTAATAAATGAAGAAGAAAGCAGTGTCGTCTCCAAGTGGTCGTGGGAAATAGGAATGCTATTTGCCTCACAACAGCAAAGAAGGCTGTTGACGCAGTGCTTGCAGTTTCTAGACTCGCGGGTGTTGAAGTCATAAAACCGGAACAATCGACATTCATGGTCTGAACGATGTTTTTTCAATTTTTTTGACATTTCCAATTCTTCAAACCTACTGAAATTTTACAGTTCAACCTGACTAGCTGTTCTACTATCACTTGTTTTGTCAAATTACAGTAAAATTTGATTTATCGTGAAATAAAATACATTCGTACGGGAATGTATACGCTCGACACATACATTTCCACAATTAGTGTCTTTTTATCGGTATCAGGCAAAGTAACACAGTCCGTGAGCACCGTCTTCCCGTTGGAATTAAAAGCTGAAATTTTGTCTAAATAATACTATTGATAGGTCTAACAAACTGAGAGGGTGCCCTGGTTTCTAGCTTGCACTTTGTTTTTGACCATGCATCTGTGAACCACCCTAATATATATACAGAGACAAAACATAGCAAACTGATTCACACTATCTTGGTTTTAAGACAAGGGAATAAAAATATCTATTAATATTACCTCGCCCGCCAATTCTCGACAGCAGTGTGAGGCCGTTCCCGCGCATTCCCGCCCACTAACCCCGAGTACAGTCGTTTAAAGCAGTCGGCGTTCTGTTTCTATTGTCGATTGTTCACCAGTAAAACTGCACCAGCACTGCTTGGCTTCCCGATTCGGTAGTTGAATCCCTCTTGCTTGGTTTTTATACCATTTGTAAACTATGTCTGCTAATTGTGTCTGGTCAGCAATCTGTTTACCATAAGGCTTGTGGCGTTCTTGGATATTGAACGTGTTTACTAGTTTTTATATTGATTTCAATAAATGTCGGGATTGCTAATATTATCTGTAGTCAAACTCAAAAACGGTTGAAACTACATCTTAAACCTCGGTCCTTGCACGGGGACCTTAAATGGTGTGGCGTCCATTCGAACGGGCGAGCAGTGATGAAGGATGTAACCCAATCAATTCATTGAAAAATGAGCAGGGTCGAGGCCGTATACGGTCACTATATGAAAACGCGAACATTTAACATTTAGCTACGAGTCACAGTTGGCTCCTATCAGAGGTGCAAAAAACCAAACTTTTTTCAAAATGAAAAGTTGGTTTTTTTTGGTTTTATTTGGTTTTTGGTTTTATGGTTTTTGTTTTTGAGATTTTCCTATTTCGGATCATAAAGCTCATAAAAAATGGCATAATACCGTTCAAATTAATCAGATGCATATAAATTAAATTAACTAGAACAGTAGAACCGTAGAATGTCATAAAACGAAGTTAACAAAGTCCATACAAAAATTTCCAAGAGAGTTGAAGAGACGCCATTTTGGCATTTATAATTTCTAAAAAACCAAAAACCAAATTTGACAGATTTTTGGTTTTTGGTTTTAAAAAACCAAAAACCAAAACCAAAAACCAAGCCTTTAACAGCCCTGGCTCCTATTAGCGCTGAAATAATAGAACAATTTTGTTCCTATGACAGCTTAAAATGCTACCATTACAGTATGAAAATTCAAAAAATTTTAAAGTGGGGAGGGGGCACATCCCCCTCCCCAAACCCCTCCCCCTGCTCGGCGCTTCGCGCCTCAGCGATCGTCCTTCGGACGCTCATTTCCCTGTCCTCCTATGCCTTGCCCCCCAACCTTGAAGCTCTGGCGACGCCACTGGCCTAGCCTACTTACAAAATATTTAAACTACTTTTGCAGTTGTTATAACTACAGTAGCTAACTACTTTACATAACTAGGCTACTTTCATATTAGATTATTGCAACAATTCTAAAAGATTTGATAAGAAATGGCATTAACTTGAGATAGAGGCGCCACGTGTCTCATCAAGCGATTTGGCGATGCGTTGGTTGACAATTCAAGAAGTAGCAACTACATCGATTCACAAAATGATTTTAAATCCTAAACTTACAGAAACTCACAGATATTAATGTTTAAAAAAGGCTGAGGTGTTTTATTTTAACCGAATGCATAAATGTGGCGTTAAAATAACTATGCCCTATGTTGGTCACGGAATCTGAAATTAATCTAGGGGTCATTGCATAATTAGGTAACGCTCCAGAGAGGGTGGGTGGGGTCCTTGAAAACGTTACGAAACGTTAGGTGGGTGGGTGGGTGGGTCCAACTGAACGTTACATAACGCTTTAAAAACAGTTTAGTTATAAATGAATTTGATGTGATAGATGTTCAAACTTCGTGGCATTGAGTTAAAACTTAACTAAAACACGCAATATTGTAAAGCAAGCATTTATTGAGCATTAGATCTATTTTAAAATTAAAAGTTGAAATTTAATCTGTTTTTATTTGTAAAAATTTAAAGAAAATTAAATTTGTTAGACAACAATCGACATGTTCAAGAAAAGTAAAGTTAATCATATGCCAGATCTTTACCGAGACCTAACAATAAATAGGCCTACGTAGGGCCTACGTAACGCTGGGGTGGGTGGGTGGGTGGGTCTAGGGAAACGTTACGAAGCGTTACAGGGTGGGTGGGTGGGTCAAAAACGGTCATTTTCGGCGTTACGTAATTATGCAATGACCCCTAACCCTTCCACTTAACGTCTTCATTTTACTGAATAGATCATTAGAATGTGTAACAGTCGATATCTGTTAACGCAAACACCGTCTGACAGTACGAGAAAATTTGTTTGTACAGCTGCGTTTACAATAAACTTAGACCTAAAGTTCGTATGATAGTCACAGTGTTCGAAAAAGTCTTTGTTTTCAAAGGATAGTAATCAGCAATGGACACATAAGTATTTTCAAAATAGATTTTATTTCTTCAAAATAGAAAATAGTATTTTATTTTGTATTTTCAAAATACTTTTAAAAAGTACTTTGTAAATGTATTTTCAAAATAGTTTTGAAGAGTATTTTGGAGAATTCAAAATACTTTTCCAAAAGACATTTCCAAAATACTTTTCTAAAGTACTTTTCAAAAACAAAATTTACAGACCTTATAACAAAATTATAATTTTAACGTTACAGGGCTTAAGACCTTGAGAAGAACGTGACATTTCGAAAAATTAATCATCTTCTCTTCACACCAACTAGGCCTACTTGTGAGTTTGTTGTATCTGGATCTATAGGCTATCAGGGTTCTGTGCTTGGTCCTTCTTTGTTTACATCATACATCACACCTCTATGAACATTGCTGGATAATCATTCACTGGGACATCATTTCTATGCTGATGCTACACACAGTCACACATCTACTGTACATTTCATCTGACAGTCATGTGATTCATCTGTGCTGCTGTTGTCTGCTGTCTTTGATGAGGTACCATCGTGGATTGCGGCTAATAAACTCCTCCCTAACCCACCAAAGACTGGATTTCTGCTACAGAGCACTCCATAGCAACTTAAAAATTTGACCGGCTTAAGTCATTGAAACTGGGTGACTCAGTTGTTGAGCTGGCAGACGCTGCTCGTAACTTAGGCGATGTTTTCAATCTACCATGCATGTCTCTTCACTGGCCACGCAAACAGTAAGCCTATTTGTAAGTCATCATAACATATTTTAATTGACTTAATTCTTGACATATGCAGAATTAAGTGTTATGTGCCCATGTCTGCAAGGATATCTTTCGCAAATGCATTGGTTTAAAGTCGCCTAGATTACTGCAACTCGCTTCTTACTGGTATCAATACGTCAAACACGATGAAGCCGCAGAGAGTTCAGAATTCTTTGGCAAGAGCCATAACTAATACATCCAAATATGAACTTATAACCCCTGTGCTTAAATATTTGCATTGACTTCTTGTTCAGCAGAGAATTAGTTTCAAATTGGGGCTCATAGTTTATAAAACTGTTGAACTCTGGCCAGCCACAATACTTAAAATCAGGTCTTATTACCCAGACTTATCATTATTCTATTTGGTCATCTGATTATCTTTGTCTAGTCATACCTAAATCAAGAACAGTTCTTGGTGAACGAGCTTTTCAGTTGCTGAAAATACTTTTTGAAACTCTCTCCCTGTCTTTGTGCGCTCTGCTAAGTCATTTATGTTATTTCGTTTGTAACTTAAAGCTTACCTCTTTCAAAATGCTTATATACCGTAGGCTGCCTCTCTGTCTAACGGATTAATCTTCTGGATATTGACCTGATTAAGGCAGGTTTTGGTGCGCCATCGGTTTATGCCTTGTGCATTAGACACCAGCGCAATAGAAGCTATTGATAACAATTTTATCAATGCTTGAAGTCATAAGAACTAGGGCTTGACGAAAATCACGAATTCACGGAATTCACAGGAAACCGTGAATTTTGGCGTTTGCCGTGAATGCCGTGAATTTTCACATAAGCTGTACTTTTTGTGTTGAAATCCATAAATTTCTGATGTTAAACATAACAAATTGGACATAAAATGGTCGCCTTGATCATGAATAACGCATTGGCTAAGAACGAAGATTTTTAATCAACTGCCAGATGGCGCCAAAAAGTAAATTAAACCGTTTTATTCTGACTTGGAGCCGCGACATCGTTAATTTTTACTTATTGACAGTGTGACCACTCCTTGGGATTTTTCCCAAGATCTTGGGATTTTGGGGATCGACTTCGGATCTGGGGATTTTGCATAGTAATCTTGGGAATTTTTTCTAAGGTCTATAGACTAGTTTTTACAGTACTTTTCAACAGTGGCAGCGTATCAGATTAGAAAAAACTCGCTCATTGAGCCTGTCTGAAAGACTTTTATTAAAATTGTAACTTGTAAACATTGTAATTTGCTAATTCAGTGTTATGTTCCTGTTTTTTCTTTGCGACTTCTTAGCTTGGCATTTTTTTAAATAATTGTGATTGTTAAAACGCATTTCATATTTCATCACAACTTTTTCGTTTTCAGTAACTTGGGATTTTTTTGTACACTTTTGGCCAATCTTGGGATTTCTCTGGGAAGAGCTTGGGATTTCAGAAAGTGCAGAGTGGTCGCACTGCTTATTGGTTAAGTCACACAGTGTCTGCGCTGACGAAACGCCGTAAACGTGTTTTAAACGGAGTTAGAAGTGTTTGTGTCACTGCGATGTTTTATGAACACAGTATGACTGTAAATTGGGGCCGTCAATATGGTAATTTTTTTCTAAAAAGTATGCCGTGACTTTTTAACTTTTTGACATGGTTTTCGCCTAGCCCTAATAAAAACCTACAGATCACTGAAAAGTACACTAGTGCAATGTTAGGATAATGTAGCCTACACACAAGCGGGCAAAACTGGGAACGGCGGTCCCAAATTATGAAATGAAAGAAATCAACAGAGGCCGCTTTCTTGTAGTTTCGCTAAAACGTGCTATATAATTATTTTCAGGAATCCAGCTTCTAATTACTGAAAACATTATTTTCATCCAGCTTCTATTGAATGGAAACTTAGTTTCATCCATGCAACCAGCTTGGTATCCAGCTTCTATTTACGGGAAAAATTATTTGATCAATCCAGCTTCTATTTCAACACAGGAATGTTTTCATCAATCCATTTATGGAACAGTTATTTTCATCAATCTAGCTTCCATTTTAAAGTGACAATATCAAATAACTTTGTAGACTTCTTTCATTTCATAATTTGGGACGTCTGTGACAAAAATACATATTTCTGAATTTGGGACCGCCGTTCCCAGTTTTGCCCACAAGCGAGTAGTGATAAAGTACAAATGCTGATTTCTCAAAAGTATTTTGAAAAACTATTTTCAAAGTATTTTTTGCCTACTATTTTATTTCAAAATACTTTTGAAAAGTATTTTGTAAAAGTATTTTCAAAATACTTTTGAAAAGTATTTAGCCTATGTTGTATTTTCAAAAGACATTTGATTAAGCATTAAGACTGCCAATCGAAAGCTAAGACTTCGTAGACTATCAAGTCAGGCACTACCTTCGTTTGGACACTATTACTATTAGTGATAGGCAAAATACTTTTCAACAGTTTTAAAACGTATTTTGCCTATCACTAATAGTAACAGTGTCGAAACGAAGGTAGGCCTATTAGTGTTCGAATTGATAGTCTACGAAGTCTTACCTTTCGATTGACAGTCTTAGTGCCTAAAAGAAAGTGATTGTGTTCAAACGGTAGTCACAACGTTCAAACCAGAGCTCTGTCGATCTGGAATGACATTGATGGTGTTCATAGTAGCACGCCTATCTTAGCACCTCAAGGATTAGGGCCTAATTATTTTAGTTTTCGAGTGAACGTCCTATCGTTCAAATACTACTCCACAGTTCGGCTAAATGCTTTAGCTTTAGTGGTTGTTAGTCGGCGTCTAGTGAATTTGTATCAAAGATCCACGTAGGATTGAGTGTTCTAATAATTTTTTTAATTTTTAGGAAACTCAATTAGACAACAAAAGTTTAATGTTGAATGCATCAACGTAACTGGAAACCAAAGTCTACCATACATTACCAAACTGAAATTAGTCAAACAGAGCAATATTTGAAGATATTTGACTTGAAAACATTTTAATTGAAGGGGGTATCTTACGCAGCCCCTGGGGTAAGTTGCCCCGGGGGCATCTTGCCCCATGTTTTTAAATACATTATATCCATGCAAACAAATCTCAAAGGAGGTTTGCAATTAATTGTTCATAATAATCTTGTATACTTCTTGTCTGGTTAAAAGTATTATTGTTTACGATGGAAGTAAGTTACTATAGCCTCAAAGCAACAAGAAGTCGTAAAGGACTTTTTGAAACTGGCATAGGATAAACAACAAATAGTGTTTAAAACTTATGGCCGACTGTATTAATGCTTTAACGTGCCCCATAAAAGCTGGGTTTTTGTGTTTTGTTAATGGAGAGATCACAGGGTACTTGAGGTCGTTACAACGAGTGTGTAGACTCTCTGACGAGCCAAGCCTTAATACTTAAGGGCAAACATGAAAGAACGCGTGCGCCCAACTTCACCGTCAAGTTGGGCGTTTTATGAAGACACGTAAATAATTACCTCTGAAGGACCCCCTGTATTGTTTGCTGATTCAAACTATAGGCCTAGAGGTTTTTACGCTACAAAGGCAACATTGCCCACCATATTTCAAGATTGCTATAAAATCACATAGCATAGGCTACATAAGGGCCCAGGCCAGGGATGGCCAACCCGCTGCCCGCGGGCCAAATGCGGCACGCGGGCTGCTGATTGGCGCCCGCATGGCCCTTTCTAAATAATTTGTTGTCTCATTTTGCACCTACTTACTTATCCGACTACTACATTACTGCATAATAATGATGTCTAAAACACTAAAAGATTTAGTGTTGTAAGTTCTAGTGACCTAATGTAGTCTTACCTGTTTTCATACATGTTGTAAAATATGAAATAAACATTTGTATTTCTTTCGAAGCTGTGAGGACAAACATTTTGCGACCCGCCGCGTGCTTACCAATAATCATAGTGGCCCGTAGGCCACAAAAGGTTGGCCACCCCTGGCCTAGGCATAGTCTAGACTCTAGACTCTAGAACACAGTTTTGATTAAACATATTAATGTGTCAGGCCTAAGGTCGATAAAACATATCTCTGTATCAGGTAGGCTAGTGCAGTTCATTCAGCTGCCAATAGGCCTATTCCTTAGAAGCAAAACTTACTAGTGCTAATATTTACTGGATTGAATAGTTTATCCGTAATAGCGCCTTTCTGACACAGTTTAAATGAAGGCGTCACAGGAAGTCAAACGCGCACAACGGTTTAACGTATTGAATGATTCCTTTTAATTTAAATATAGTAGTAGGCCTATATGATATAAGGCTATATTATAAGCAATGGCCAAAATTCAACATCTATAATATTATTCAAGTTTCTTTGCCACATGTAAAATCGATGCTCAATATTCAGGCGTAAGCGCAATAGCAAATACTATTTAATACAATTTAAGAGCAATCTAATTCTATCTTAGACAGATTTGTGTTGCTTCTGTATTACTGCTTCTAGTTTAATAGATCTTTGTGTCAGAATAAGAGGCCTGATAGAGTTCTAAGGCCAAGAGCAAGCAAGTAAAGGCATTTTCACCACGTAACTTCTTGTGACTTTTCCTTAAGTGTTTGGTAGAGGATAGCCAAACAGTGGTAAGAGTTAGGTGTCAGCATAAAACTGAGAAAATAATTCTTCCCAAATAGGAGGCCAATTAAAGAGAACACATTTGAGCACAGTACTCAAGATAATGCAAATATATATCCTATCGACAGTCATGATTTAAAAAGTGTTGTCTTATTCAACTTTTTCAGAGCAGAATCAACAGTCCTTGCACGCAAACATCAACAGTTTTGGCAAAGACACTCGACTCCATATATATTTCATTCGTTTTACTGCTTCTTAAAGCAACCTGAGCTATGGAAAACGCATTTGGAATGTAGGGTTGTAGACTCCTCGACAAAAAAATACAACTTTGCACGTAAGTCTGTGGATCTAGGTCGTAATTTTGAAAGTGTTAAAGCAAATATATCGTTCACAGAAAACAATACAACTTAGGCGTCTTATCATCTGCCTGCCTGATCATTTTGGATCTTTTTCCTCTGACAATCGATCCCGTTTTGGTTAAGCTTCTCTTAATAAGCCATTTCCCGTGAATTCACTTTTTTGGCCCTCTTCAAGCTTCGATCAAACGATTACCATTACGACAGAAAACCTATTTTGATCAGTCTAATCAGTATATGAAGAAAAAACAAAAACCAAGAAGGACGTAAAACCTAAAACAAATTACAAAAAACACACGTCACCAGAGAATTGCCGTCATTTGACTGAAGATGTCACCGACAACTAAGCTATTAGTCATAGCAATAGCAACAACAATGCACCTCTTAGCTATGCCACAAAGTACAGACACCACGACAACATCCGCCACAACAGAGACATCCACACAGAATGAAACTACAGAGTCCAATACATCAGAGACATCTACAAATGGTGGAACTACACAGACTACTGCATCAGTTACATCAACAAGTGGTGCAACTACAACGACTACTGCACCAGCGACATCCACAAGTGGTGAAACCACACCGACCACTGCTTCACTGACAACCACAAGTGGTGAAACCACACCGACTACTGCAACAGTGACATACACAAATGGTGAAACTACACCAGAAACATCAACAAATGGTGAAACTACACCAACCAATGCACCAGATACATCCACAAATGGTGAAACTACACCGACCAATGCACCAGAAACATCCACAAATGGTGAAACTACACGCTGACCAATGCACCAGATACATCCACAAATGGTGAAACCACGCTGACCAATGCACCAGAAACATCCACAAATGGTGAAACTACACCGACCAATGCACCAGATACATCCACAAATGGTGAAACTACACCAATGCACCAGAAACATCAACAAATGGTGAAACTGAAACCACACCAGAACATCAACAAATGGTGAAACTACACCGACCAATGCACCAGATACATCCACAAATGGTGAAACTACACCAGAAACATCAACAAATGGTGAAACTACAACGACCAATGCACCAGATACATCTACAAATGGTGAAACTACAACGGCCAATCCACCAGATACATCTACAAATGGTGAAACTACAACGGCCAATCCACCAGATACATCTACAAATGGTGAAACTACAACGGCCAATCCACCAGATACATCTACAAATGGTGAAACTACAACGGCCAATCCACCAGATACATCTACAAATGGTGAAACTACAACCCACCAGATACATCTACAAATGAAACTACACCAGATACATCTACAAATGGTGAAACTACAACGGCCAATCCACCAGATACATCTACAAATGGTGAAACTACAACGGCCAATCCACCAGATACATCTACAAATGGTGAAACTACAACGGCCAATCCACCAGATACATCTACAAATGGTGAAACTACAACGGCCAATCCACCAGATACATCTACAAATGGTGAAACTACAACGGCCAATCCACCAGATACATCTACAAATGGTGAAACTACAACGGCCAATCCACCAGATACATCTACAAATGGTGAAACTACAACGGCCAATCCACCAGATACATCTACAAATGGTGAAACTACAACGGCCAATCCACCAGATACATCTACAAATGGTGAAACTACAACGGCCAATGCACCAGAAACATCCACAAATGGTGAAACTACACCGAAGATGCACCAGATACATACAAATGGTGAAACTACAACGGCCAATCCACCAGATACATCTACAAATGTACACCAGAAACATTAACAAATGTGAAACTACAACGGCCAATCCACCAGATACATCTACAAATGGTGAAACTACAACGGCCAATCCACCAGATACATCTACAAATGGTGAAACTACAACGGCCAACACCAGATACATCTACAAATGGTGAAACTACAACGGCCAATCCACCAGATACATCTACAAATGGTGAAACTACAACGGCCAATCCACCAGATACATCTACAAATGGTGAAACTACAACGGCCAATCCACCAGATACATCTACAAATGGTGAAACTACAACAGAAATCCACCAGATACATCTACAAATGGTGAAACTACAACGGCCAATCCACCAGATACATCTACAAATGGTGAAACTACAACGGCCAATCCACCAGATACATCTACAAATGGTGAAACTACAACGGCCAACACCAGATACATCTACAAATGGTGAAACTACACCGACCAATGCACCAGATCATCTACAAATGGTGAAACTACACCGACCAATGCACCAGAAACATCCACAAATGGTGAAACTACACCGACCAATGCACCAGAACACCGATCAACAAATGGTGAAACTACACCGACCAATGCACCAGAAACATCAACAAATGGTGAAACTACACCGACCAATGCACCAGAAACATCCACAAATGGTGAAACTACACCGACCAATGCACCAGAAACATCCACAAATGGTGAAACATCGACAAACACCAGAAACATCCACAAATGGTGAAACTACACCGACCAATGCACCAGAAACATCCACAAATGGTGAAACTACACCGACCAATGCACCAGAAACATCCACAAATGGTGAAACTACACCGAACAATGCACCAGAAACATCCACAAATGGTGAAACTACACCAGACATCAACTACAATGGTGAAATTGCACCAGAAACATCCACAAATGGTGAAACTACACCGGCCAATGCACCAGAAACATGCACCAGAAACATCCACAGATACATGAAACTACATGGTTGAAAATGCACCAGAAACATCCACAAATGGTGAAACTACACTTGAAAACTGCACCAGAAACATCCACAAATGGTGAAACTACACTTGAAATTGCACCAGAAACATCCACAAATGGTGAAACTACACCACCAGAAACATCCACAAATGGTGAAACTACACCGAAATTGCACCAGAAACATCCACAAATGGTGAAACTACACCAGAGACATCCACAAATGGTGAAACTACATGAAATTGCACCAGAGACATCCACAAATGGTGAAACTACACCGACTCCACAAAATGCACCAGAGACATCCACAAATGGTGAAACTACACCAATGCACCAAATCCACAAATGCACCAGATACATCAACAAATGGTGAAACTCCACAAATGGTGAAACTACACCAGAAACATCAACAAATGGTGAAACTACACCAGATACATCACAAATGGTGAAAATTGCACCAGAAACATCCACAAATGGTGAAACTACACCGATTCCAAATGGTGAAACTACACCAGAAGACATCCACAAATGGTGAAACTACACCACCAGAACATCAACAAATGGTGAAACTACACCAGACCAGACATCCACAAATGGTGAAACTACACCGATTCCAACTATACCGCACCAGAAACATCAACAAATGGTGAAACTACACCGATTCCAACTGCACCAGAAACATCAACAAATGGTGAAACTACACCGATTCCAATGCACCAGAAACATCCACAAATGGTGAAACTACACCGATTCCAATTGCACGCCAGAAACATCAACAAATGGTGAAACTACACCGATTCCAACTATGCACCAGAAACATCCACAAATGGTGAAACTACAGAAACATCAACAAATGGTGAAACTACACCGATTCCAACTATTGCGCCAGAAACATCAACAAATGGTGAAACTACACCGATTCCAAATTGCGCCAGAAACATCAACAAATGGTGAAACTACACCGATTCCAACTATAACACCAGAAACATCCACAAATGGTGAAACTACACGATTCCAACTATGCGCCAGAAACATCCACAAATGGTGAAACTACACCGACCAATGCACCAGAAACATCAACAAATGGTGAAACTACACCGATTCCAGCGCCAGAAACATCAACAACTGGTGAAACTACACCGATTCCAACTATAATGCACCAGAAACATCAACAAATGGTGAAACTACACCGATTCCAACTATAGCGCCAGAAACATCAACAACTGGTGAAACTACACCGATTCCAACTATAACGCCAGAAACATCAACAACTATTGAAACTACACCGATTCCAACTATAGCGCCAGAAACATCAACAACTGGTGAAACTACACCGATTCCAACTATGCGCCAGAACACATCAACAACTATTGAAACTACACCGATAACTATAGCGCCAGAAACATCAACAACTATTGAAACTACACCGATTCCAACTATAGCGCCAGAAACATCAACAACTGGTGAAACTACACCGATTCCAACTATAGCGCCAGAAACATCAACAACTATTGAAACTACACCAACTATAGCGCCAGAAACATCAACAACTATTGAAACTACACCGATTCCAACTATTGCGCCAGAAACATCAACAACTATTGAAACTACACCGATTCCAACATATAACGCCAGAAACATCAACAACTATTGAAACTACACCGATTGAAACTATAACGCCAGAAACATCAACAACTATTGAAACTACACCGATTCCAACTATAACGCCAGAAACATCAACAACTATTGAAACTACACCGATTCCAACTATAACGCCAGAAACATCAACAACTATTGAAACTACACCGATTCCAACTATAACGCCAGAAACATCAACAACTATTGAAACTACACCGATTCCAACTATAACGCCAGAAACATCAACAACTATTGAAACTACACCGATTCCAACTATAACGCCAGAAACATCAACAACTATTGAAACTACACCGATTCCAACTATAACGCCAGAAACATCAACAACTATTGAAACTACACCGATTCCAACTATAACGCCAGAAACATCAACAACTATTGAAACTACACCGATTCCAACTATAACGCCAGAAACATCAACAACTATTGAAACTACACCGATTCCAACTATAACGCCAGAAACATCAACAACTATTGAAACTACACCGATTCCAACTATAACGCCAGAAACATCAACAACTATTGAAACTACACCGATTCCAACTATAACGCCAGAAACATCAACAACTATTGAAACTACACCGATTCCAACTATAACGCCAGAAACATCAACAACTATTGAAACTACACCGATTCCAACTATAACGCCAGAAACATCAACAACTATTGAAACTACACCGATTCCAACTATAACGCCAGAAACATCAACAACTATTGAAACTACACCGATTCCAACTATAACGCCAGAAACATCAACAACTATTGAAACTACACCGATTCCAACTATAACGCCAGAAACATCAACAACTATTGAAACTACCCGATTCCAACTATAACGCCAGAAACATCAACAACTATTGAAACTACACCGATTCCAACTATAACGCCAGAAACATCAACAACTATTGAAACTACACCGATTCCAACTATAACGCCAGAAACATCAACAACTATTGAAACTACACCGATTCCAACTATAACGCCAGAAACATCAACAACTATTGAAACTACACCGATTCCAACTATAACGCCAGAAACATCAACAACTATTGAAACTACACCGATTCCAACTATAACGCCAGAAACATCAACAACTATTGAAACTACACCGATTCCAACTATAACGCCAGAAACATCAACACCTATTGAAACTACACCGATTCCAACTATAACGCCAGAAACATCAACAACTATTGAAACTACACCGATTCCAACTATAACGCCAGAAACATCAACAACTATTGAAACTACACCGATTCCAACTATAACGCCAGAAACATCAACAACTATTGAAACTACACCGATTCCAACTATAACGCCAGAAACATCAACAACTATTGAAACTACACCGATTCCAACTATAACGCCAGAAACATCAACAACTATTGAAACTACACCGATTCCAACTATAACGCCAGAAACATCAACAACTACTGAAACTACACCGATTCCAACTATAACGCCAGAAACATCAACAACTATTGAAACTACACCGATTCCAACTATAACGCCAGAAACATCAACAACTATTGAAACTACACCGATTCCAACTATAACGCCAGAAACATCAACAACTATTGAAACTACACCGATTCCAACTATAACGCCAGAAACATCAACAACTATTGAAACTACACCGATTCCAACTATAACGCCAGAAACATCAACAACTATTGAAACTACACCGATTCCAACTATAACGCCAGAAACATCAACAACTATTGAAACTACACCGATTCCAACTATAACGCCAGAAACATCAACAACTATTGAAACTACACCGATTCCAACTATAACGCCAGAAACATCAACAACTATTGAAACTACACCGATTCCAACTATAACGCCAGAAACATCAACAACTATTGAAACTACACCGATTCCAACTATAACGCCAGAAACATCAACAACTATTGAAACTACACCGATTCCAACTATAACGCCAGAAACATCAACAACTATTGAAACTACACCGATTCCAACTATAACGCCAGAAACATCAACAACTATTGAAACTACACCGATTCCAACTATAACGCCAGAAACATCAACAACTATTGAAACTACACCGATTCCAACTATAACGCCAGAAACATCAACAACTATTGAAACTACACCGATTCCAACTATAACGCCAGAAACATCAACAACTATTGAAACTACACCGATTCCAACTATAACGCCAGAAACATCAACAACCATTGAAACTACACCGATTCCAACTATAACGCCAGAAACATCAACAACTATTGAAACTACACCGATTCCAACTATAACGCCAGAAACATCAACAACTATTGAAACTACACCGATTCCAACTATAACGCCAGAAACATCAACAACTATTGAAACTACACCGATTCCAACTATAGCGCCAGAAACATCAACAACTATTGAAACTACACCGATTCCAACTATAACGCCAGAAACATCAACAACCATTGAAACTACACCGATTCCGACTATAACGCCAGAAACATCAACAACCATTGAAACTACACCGATTCCGACTATAGCGCCAGAAACATCAACAACTACCTTTGAAACTACACCGATTCCAACTATAACGCCAGAAACATCAACAACTATTGAAACTACACCGATTCCAACTATAACGCCAGAAACATCAACAACTATTGAAACTACACCGATTCCAACTATAACGCCAGAAACATCAACAACTATTGAAACTACACCGATTCCAACTATAACGCCAGAAACATCAACAACCATTGAAACTACACCGATTCCAACTATAACGCCAGAAACATCAACAACCATTGAAACTACACCGATTCCGACTATAACGCCAGAAACATCAACAACTATTGAAACTACACCGATTCCAACTATAGCGCCAGAAACATCAACAACTATTGAAACTACACCGATTCCAACTATAACGCCAGAAACATCAACAACTGAAACTGAAACTACGCCGATTGAAACTACACCAGAAACATTATTGAAACTACACCGATTCCAACTATAACGCCAGAAACATCAACAACTACTGAAACTACACCGATTCCAACTATAACGCCAGAAACATCAACAACTATTGAAACTACACCGATTCCAACTATAACGCCAGAAACATCAACAACTACTGAAACTACACCGATTCCAACTATAACGCCAGAAACATCAACAACTATTGAAACTACACCGATTCCAACTATAACGCCAGAAACATCAACAACTATTGAAACTACACCGATTCCAACTATAACGCCAGAAACATCAACAAACTATTGAAACTACACCGATTCCGACTATAACGCCAGAAACATCAACAACTATTGAAACTACACCGATTCCAACTATAGCGCCAGAAACATCAACAACTATTGAAACTACACCGATTCCAACTATAACGCCAGAAACATCAACAACTATTGAAACTACACCGATTCCAACTATAACGCCAGAAACATCAACAACTATTGAAACTACACCGATTCCGACTATAACGCCAGAAACATCAAGACCATTGAAACTACACCGATTCCAAATAACGCCAGAAACATTGAAATTGAAACTACACCGATTCCGACTGTCACGCCAGAAACATCAACAACTACTGAAACTACACCGATTCCGACTATAACGCCAGAAACATCAACAACCATTGAAACTACACCGATTCCGACTATAGCGCCAGACAACTATCCTACAAACATCAGCGCCAGAAACATCAACAACTTGAAACAACCGATTCCGACTATCACGCCAGAAACATCAACAACTACTGAAACTACACCGACTATAACGCCAGAAACATCAACAACCATTGAAACTACACCGATTCCAACTATAGCGCCAGAAACATCAACAACATCAACTACAACACGCCAGAAACAGAAACACCTACACATAGCGCCAGAAACTACACCGATTCCGACTGTCACGCCAGAAACATCAACAACTATTGAAACTACACCGATTCCGACTATCACGCCAGAAACATCAACAACTTTGAAACTACACCGATTCCGACTATCACGCCAGAAACATCAACAACTTCTCAACCTACACCGACTGTCACGCCAGAAACATCAACAACTTCTGAAACTACACCGACTGTCACGCCAGAAACATCAACAACTTCTCAACCTACACCGACTGTCACGCCAGAAACATCAACAACTCACGCCAGAAACTCAACAACCTACACCGACTACACAACGACTGTCACGCCAGAAACATCAACAACTTCTCAACCGACACCGACTGTCACGCCAGAAACATCAACAACTACTCAAACTACACCGACTGTCACGCCAGAAACATCAACAAACTGAAACTACACCGATTCCGACAACGCCAGAAACATCAACACCTGAACCTACACCTGTCACGCCAGAAACATCAACAACTTCTCAACCTACACCGACTGTCACGCCAGAAACATCAACAACTTCTCAACCTACACCGACTGTCACGCCAGAAACATCAACAACTTCTCAACCTACACCGACTGTCACGCCAGAAACATCAACAACTTCTCAACCTACACCGACTGTCACGCCAGAAACATCAACAACTTCTCAACCTACACCGACTGTCACGCCAGAAACATCAACAACTTCTCAACCTACACCGACTGTCACGCCAGAAACATCAACAACTTCTCAACCTACACCGACTGTCACGCCAGAAACATCAACAACTTCTCAACCTACACCGACTGTCACGCCAGAAACATCAACAACTTCTCAACCTACACCGACTGTCACGCCAGAAACATCAACAACTTCTCAACCTACACCGACTGTCACGCCAGAAACATCAACAACTACTCAACCTACACCGACTGTCACGCCAGAAACATCAACAACTTCTCAACCTACACCGACTGTCACGCCAGAAACATCAACAACTTCTCAACCTACACCGACTGTCACGCCAGAAACATCAACAACTACTCAACCTACACCGACTGTCACGCCAGAAACATCAACAACTTCTCAACCTACACACCGACTGTCACGCCAGAAAACATCAACAACATCAACACTCAACCTACACCGACTGTCACGCCAGAAACATCAACAACTTCTCAACCTACACCGACTGTCACGCCAGAAACATCAACAACTTCTCAACCTACACCGACTGTCACGCCAGAAACATCAACAACTTCTCAACCTACACCGACTGTCACGCCAGAAACATCAACAACTTCTCAACCTACACCGACTGTCACGCCAGAAACATCAACAACTTCTCAACCTACACCGACTGTCACGCCAGAAACATCAACAACTTCTCAACCTACACCGACTGTCACGCCAGAAACATCAACAACTTCTCAACCTACACCGACTGTCACGCCAGAAACATCAACAACTCTACACCGACTGTCACGCCAGAAACATCAACAACTTCTCAACCTACACCGACTGTCACGCCAGAAACATCAACAACTTCTCAACCTACACCGACTGTCACGCCAGAAACATCAACAACTACTCAACCTACACCGACTCACGCCAGTCATCGCCAGAAACATCAACAACTTCTCAACCTACACCGACTGTCACGCCAGAAACATCAACAACTTCTCAACCTACACCGACTGTCACGCCAGAAACATCAACAACTTCTCAACCTACACCACCTTCTCACCTACACCCTACACCGACTGTCACGCCAGAAACATCAACAACTTCTCAACCTACACCGACTGTCACGCCAGAAACATCAACAACTTCTCAACCTACACCGACTGTCACGCCAGAAACATCAACAACTACTCAACCTACACCGACTGTCACGCCAGAAACATCAACAACTTCTCAACCTACACCGACTGTCACGCCAGAAACATCAACAACTTCTCAACCTACACCGACTGTCACGCCAGAAACATCAACAACTTCTCAACCTACACCGACTGTCACGCCAGAAACATCAACAACTTCTCAACCTACACCGACTGTCACGCCAGAAACATCAACAACTTCTCAACCTACACCGACTGTCACGCCAGAAACATCAACAACTACTCAACCTACACCGACTGTCACGCCAGAAACATCAACAACTTCTCAACCTACACCGACTGTCACGCCAGAAACATCAACAACTTCTCAACCTACACCGACTGTCACGCCAGAAACATCAACAACTTCTCAACCTACACCGACTGTCACGCCAGAAACATCAACAACTACTCAACCTACACCGACTGTCACGCCAGAAACATCAACAACTTCTCAACCTACACCGACTGTCACGCCAGAAACATCAACAACTTCTCAACCTACACCGACTGTCACGCCAGAAACATCAACAACTTCTCAACCTACACCGACTGTCACGCCAGAAACATCAACAACTTCTCAACCTACACCGACTGTCACGCCAGAAACATCAACAACTTCTCAACCTACACCGACTGTCACGCCAGAAACATCAACCTTCTCACTACACCGACTATCACGCCAGAAACATCAACAACTTCTCAACCTACACCGACTGTCACGCCAGAAACATCAACAACTTCTCAACCTACACCGACTGTCACGCCAGAAACATCAACAACTTCTCAACCTACACCGACTGTCACGCCAGAAACATCAACAACTACTCAACCTACACCGACTGTCACGCCAGAAACATCAACAACTACTCAACCTACACCGACTGTCACGCCAGAAACATCAACAACTTCTCAACCTACACCGACTGTCACGCCAGAAACATCAACAACTACTCAACCTACACCGACTGTCACGCCAGAAACATCAACAACTTCTCAACCTACACCGACTGTCACGCCAGAAACATCAACAACTTCTCAACCTACACCGACTGTCACGCCAGAAACATCAACAACTTCTCAACCTACACCGACTGTCACGCCAGAAACATCAACAACTACTCAACCTACACCGACTGTCACGCCAGACATCAACAACTACTCAACCTACACCGACTATCACGCCAGAAACATCAACAACTACACCGACTGTCACGCCAGAAACATCAACAACTTCTCAACCTACACCGACTGTCACGCCAGAAACATCAACAACTTCTCAACCTACACCGACTGTCACGCCAGAAACATCAACAACTTCTCAACCTACACCGACACCGACACGCCAGAAACATCAACAACTTACTCAACCTACACCAACTGTCACGCCAGAAACATCAACAACTTCTCAACCTACACCGACTGTCACGCCAGAAACATCAACAACTACTCAACCTACACCGACTGTCACGCCAGAAACATCAACAACTTCTCAACCTACACCGACTGTCACGCCAGAAACATCAACAACTTCTCAACCTACACCGACTGTCACGCCAGAAACATCAACAACTACTCAACCTACACCGACTGTCACGCCAGAAACATCAACAACTTCTCAACCTACACCGACTGTCACGCCAGAAACATCAACAACTTCTCAACCTACACCGACTGTCACGCCAGAAACATCAACAACTTCTCAACCTACACCGACTGTCACGCCAGAAACATCAACAACTTCGCAACCTACACCGACTGTCACGCCAGAAACATCAACAACTTCTCAACCTACACCGACTGTCACGCCAGAAACATCAACAACTTCGCAACCTACACCGACTGTCACGCCAGAAACATCAACAACTTCTCATCCTACACCAACTGTCACGCCAGAAACATCAACAACTTCGCAACCTACACCGACTGTCACGCCAGAAACATCAACAACTTCTCATCCCACACCAACTGTCACGCCAGAAATATCCACAACTACTGAAACTACACCGACTGTAACGCCGGATGCTTCTACAACTACTGAAACTACACCGACTCCGACTATAACGCCAGGTGCATCTACAGCTTTTGAACCTTCACCGACTATTACCCCAGATACATCCACACCTGCTCATTCTACGGCATCGTCTTCACCTGCACTGACAACTTCTTCATCGACTTTAACGCCAGTTACATCTACAGTTACCAATTCTCCATCTTCGGAGTCGTCCACTAGTAAAACAGTTCCTGCAGTTACCCAATCAGCTGCCTCCTCGACGTCTGGAACCGCGTCTGCAACTTCATCTTCCACCGCCTCTCCACCATCTGCTGTCGTTACTTCATCAACGACGAGCCGTACGTCATCCCCTTCAACTTCGATGACAACTTCTTCATCGACTACCACCAAATCATCCACTGAGAGCTCCACTAAAAAGGCTACGACTCCGACAACTCGTCTAGGCAAGTTCAGTAATGTGTTTCAAATGTGCATAAATTTCTATATATGTGTATATATATATATATGCATATATATATATATATATATATGCATATATACATTTATATATACATTATATGCTATTATGTGTAGCCTATATGTATGTACAGGTCCAAGAATTGGATCCGCTTTCAGTTAGTTAAGGCCTATTTCGTCAAAACGCTATAACTGTTGAGGAATTTATTTGTTTTCGTCCTTCTCTGCTTTTAATCAGTAGCTTCATGTGCAACATTTACGATTTTGAAATCATCCGTAATTATTGCATTGTTTTGAGTTTTCAGCAATTTAATACAAAGTCACCGACTCTATTTGCTCAGTGGCACCGCTGTCGTGATATTCTAAAACTGTTTTAAAGTCGTGCATATCAGGCCACTAAATCCAATACAGTCAGCGCCGGAAATAGGCATTTCACGTTTACATTCCACTGACATTGGCATAATTATATGAACAAGACGAAGCTGTGTTCTTTGTAATGTGTTTCAAGCACGTTTCTTGACTAAATGCGCTGCCTGGGTGAAAATCTATACATAACTTTGGGGAGGGGGACAGATTATACGAGGACCGGCTTTTTAGGGTGGGGGGACAGAAGGGCTTAAGTCAAAACTTGGGGGAGTCCCCCTCTCCCCCCCCATTATTTACGCCACTGCTTGTAGGCATGTTACTTGGAACTTAATGGCATCTTCCTGCTTTTAACCAATGGGTGAAATTATTTCGATCCGTTTTATTTAAGCATTCATTATTTGAGAACATGCATATACAATGTAGCACGATTCCAATATTACCCAGACGTGCTCCCAGTTCAGCCCGGCGACAGAGAATAGTTTTCTCGTTTTGGTGAATCTACATGCAGGGTCACTATTGCCAGATGGGCGGAGAGCTTGAGAGTGAGTCCCAACCACTTAGAAGGCGCCACGTGGCATTTTTGAAGGTTGAGTAAAGTTTGTACGTCAGTGAGGAAATCACCCGCGAGTCCATTATTTTGTTTAATTTCGTAATGATAAGTGAATTCTCTTCACTGGACGAAGCACTTATCTTTATGGTATTTTTCTACAGCGCCGACAACCACACTACCAGTCGTTCATGGAACTAAACCGCCAAAGCTGAGTAAGTACGATGATGGTGGTGGCAGTAGCGGTTGTGTTGTTGTTGGTTGTGGTGGTGTTTGTGGAGGTTTTGGTGATTGTGGTGCCGGTGGTAGCGGTGGCGGCAGTGGCCGTGGTGGTGTTACTGCTGCTGCTGCAACTATTGATGATGATGTTGACAACGACGATGATGATGATGGCGATTATTATGACAATTAATACGAGGACGATGCTTAATATAAATACCACCAGTGCGAACTACACGGTAATGTCAAACGTCAAACGGTTAAATCGTATTGAACTGGTAGGTAAAATTTCAGGTAATAGAAATCGTGAATGAAATCGTGTGTTTGTTGACTTGGCTAATCTCTCAAACATTCATGCTTTCCAATGGTCATTCATCTATCCTCTCAACGATAAGAAAAATACAAAGGATAAATCTTGATAAAGTAGCGATCTCTTCGCATTGACGTTGTTGTTTTCGTTGTTGTTGTCGTTGTTGTTGTTGTCGTTGTTCATGATGATGTTGTTGTTGTTGATGATGATGTTGTTATGATGATGATGATGATGATGATGATGATGATGATGATGATGATGATGATGATGAGATGAATGATGATGATGATGATTGATGATGATGTTGATGATGATGACGATGATGATGATGATGATGATTATGATGATGATGATGATGTGATGATGATGATTGATGTTGTTGTTGATGGTGATGATGATGATGATGATGATGATGATGATGATTGATGATGATTGATAATGATGATGATGATGATGATGATGATGATGATGATGATGATGATGATGATGATGACGACGACGACGACGAAGACGACGACGATGATTATGATGTTGATCGTGATGATCATGATGACTGTCTTGAATATTTTAATGGTGAGGCCAGTAGAAGGAGGATAGAATAAACGGTGATGATAATCATTATTCATCAAATGTTCGTTTTTAATTTCATAATAAAAGTCTCGAGTGAAAGTAAAATATTGGTATGACACTTAATGACGGTCGGTTGTTTTAGATGACGCTCCGCCATTTGTTCTGAATTTCGGACTTACATTGAAAGTGACGTTTATACCGGAGCTAACGAATCACAGCAGCGAAGTGTTTATCAAATTTTCGATAGATATAACATTTCAGGTTTGCAAGTATTCTGATTTAAAATTAACGTATCATTCAAGGGAATCTCGAAATTCTCTGCCTAAAAGTTCAGCGTATCTAAATTTCTAGCTGCCAATAATTATACTTAGACCTGTACTGTAACAGTGTACTAAATAATATATGCTATCATATCTCCCGACTGACTAGAATCATTCACGTGTGCCTTATAACATGTTTCTTGGCCTTGCAGACAGGTTTGTATATATATATATTTATTTATATATATATATCTGCCTAATGTATATAATTATGTAGTCTATATATATATATATATATATATACAGTAACAAGTTTTTTCTAAAAGAAACTAAATGCTATTATGTAGCCTACATATGTAAACATGGTATACAATTATAGCAAGCATTGAATCGCATAGCGATGAAAAATGCAAGGAAAGTTTAAATCAGTAAACATGCACGTTCCTTTAAATAAATAAATATGTCGATGGCTAGTTTTCTCTTTCCTAAATGCAGGAATATTTCCCGCTCAATGTGCAAGTGCGAATAATTAGCATTTTAAGCTGTAGGCCTAGTTTCTAAAGGTAGCCTTTGGAATCTAGTATGGTTAGGGGCCTACGTGAATCTACACGCGGACATATGACATGATTTGCATTACTGAGTAGACTTTGAATTCAGTTGAATTTAAAGTGAACGTCAAATATTTACCAAACCTTTTCCTAATTAGGACCACAGCTGTTTGTCAGCCAAGGTAATAATTATTCATTATGAACGCCTGTATTTTTCAGCTGGAGCTAGCGTTCAAGGGATGTCCAGGGTTCATGAAAATCATAATTCATGGATTCAGGTAAGATTCAAATCTCAAGAGTAATATGTTAAGGTAGGCATTCATTAGGCAGAATTTCCGTGACGCCGTTTCAGGCATATCTAAAAATGTACCAAACCTATTGTGCTTCATTGAACGTTGGTACATTCTTTGCTGTTTTAATTTACTTATTTGGCTTTTTCCTGTCTTTTAACAAGTATGCATATGTTTTTTCATGTTCAGTTTATTACTAGTAGTGTGGCTTAATTATACATAAACTGGTTATTGTTGTTCTATTGTACAAACTGGTAACTGCTTTCCACTTTTCATTTTGACGCTTCCGCTAAGTAACATTTTAGCGTGTAATAAACTAGTAAGCAATTAAATGGCTGAAATAATGGTAACTGGAATTAAAAATTTATATGGCGCTGTTTTGTGAAAAGCTATAAGATGTTACATTATATTTTATGAAATTGAAGAGTTCATTACTCATTAGTCATCAAGGAATGATCGGCTATCTACGACGCAGCGCTCGTGAATAAGCTGGTGCCCTGAGCTTAGCTAAATTGCTTTTAGAGTACCGGTAGCGCTTTAGAAATTTGGAGTTTACAATCACGAAGTAGAAGTCACCTGTTGTGGGTTTCTGCGCACAGACAGAAGCCCATCCGTATGTATGTAACCCATTGATCTAATTTTCTGTCATTGTTAGAAAATACGCACACTGTTTAACCAGTACAAAATTGCTAAGCACTTTTAACAGTTTCCTGATTTACTTTTATAGATCAGGTAGTATCATAACTGACTACACAGCCGAATTCGCCCCCGATGTCATGGTGAGCAACGGTTCAGATGTCGTTAACTTCATCAGTAACAGCGTTACAGAAGTTCTTAAAACCGCCATAACTTTCAACGGAACTGCAGTTGAGACTGAGACTGGGAACATGACAGATATTGCAAGCAAGAATGGTAACTTGTTTTAACATTTATCTGCATGCATAGGCTAATGTATGTAAACTCTTTATAGTGCATCCATAAGCATGCCTCGCTGTCTCAAGACGCGTTGCAATATCCTAATGCCTCAACAGGTGCTTATCTTGACCTAGTTCTTTTCGCTTGATTTAATCGGACTTAAGTTGTAGTACTTGAATTAGCCCTATAAAATGAATTAAATACTAATTAAGAGGTTTTAAGACCTCCACTGGTAGTGGGCTTCTCTTTCTGCTGGTGTGCATTTCTACTTCATTTTGTTTAATGCTCGTGCGTATTTCAGAAATGACTCAGAAAAAATTGCATCTAATATATCAGTTAGACCAGAACTATGCCAAAATATGTATGTATGCATGTATTTATGTATGCATGCATGTATGTACGTATGCGCTTGTACATACATAATTATGTGTGTTTGCGTATGCATGTATGTATGTTTGTGTATGTATGTATGTGTATTAGACTGGTCCACAAAATTAAAAGATGGAAATACATTGCTCCACAAGGCTGCCCTTGTTACACATGAAAACATGAGTCTGTATGCAAAATTTTGGAAAGATTTGATTATATTTAGAGGTCGCTATGTTTTCGACTTTTTGCTACATAGTATGAACTTGTCAAAAACATGTATAATTTTGATTTTTTCAAATCGGTTATAAATTATTTTCAAGTTAGTTATTATTTTGAAAAATAAACAGCCCAATTTAGAAATATATACTGCAGTGTTACTGCTTAGTCAGTGATGCATTACGTTTGTAATAAAATATAATTTAGGATAATTAAAGAAGTAATCCAGTCTGCATAAATCCCGTCATTGAAGTGCTGGAAACCCGCAACCTACTATTATTTCATTATGCCTTTGTTGGAAAAGAAAATTTTATCCGATGACTGGAGACAAGTTGCAGCAAGTATTGTTTCTGTTACTCATCCTTAGTATGTCATTGTAAGAATGGATCAGAGCCACTCCACGTTCTGCGCAGTCATTGACGACCATCAACAGTTTGACATTTGCCTTCATCGAATGGAAAGTATATAGGGTACAGGGGTCAGGGAGTAAAGGACTTTGATAGGAAGGCTGTGGGTTGTTCTTGACCCTGGATGGTAAACAGATCAAGCAGTTTTAAAGATCTCCTTGTTACATACTCTTCCAGTGCAGTCTGGTGGTCGAAGGATTTCCTGTCCAGACGCTACATGGATAGCGGATTAGGTGGATAAATAAGATTGTATTACCAGAGCAGCCTCGATGTCTTCAGTGACACGCTTCGAAGAAATAGCGGAGATGATGACTGAAAGAGTTAATTAAATCGAACTCAATCTGTAACTCCTTGAATCAGCACAAATTTGTGTTCATACAACTTCCACAGTTTGCGAACACCGGAATCCACACACTGTGCGGGGATTCTAGCCTCCTCCCGAATTACCAACGCAGCGACTACTGTTGCTTTCGTGGCCTCACCAAATGCTATAGTCTATTCTGGTAATGAAATATGAAATTCCTCAGGATTGCCCAATTTTTTGGGAGTCCAGACCCCAGAAAGTGTTTGTCAGGCATCCCTAACAGACAACATTGTGAGGAACTCCTTGTTGATGCCAGTTTCACCATAGCTGCCGTTTTGTAACTTACGAGCTTTTATTGCAGAAAGTGAAAAAACATGTGGTGTAAGCTTATTTCATATTCAAGGCTGGCTTCACAGACGAAAAAAGTACTCGAATCACGCTAAATTAGCAGCATACAGAGCAATATTGAACGATACAATTGTAGGATATGAAACGAATTGTGATGAAAAGGTGGCAAGCAAAATTTAAAAATTAGTTATAAGCCAACAACCGTTTATCTATCCGAAAGAACTTGAAATAAGTGTTTTATTTGTAAATAAGCTTATTATTCTTTTAGTTACTTAAATACAGTTGGCATATTGATCATGATTTAGAAAGATGGTGCTTGGTGTTCATGGGTGCTTATTTTAATTCATAATGAAGCTATTAACGCGTCAGATGCGCAATTTTGCAATTTCTACAAAAAGTGTCAAAACCTAGCGACCTCTAAACATGCTCAGATCTCTTCAATTTTTTCAACACAGAGTCTTCTAGTCAAGTGTAACAGGGGCAGCCTTGTGGAGCAGCATATTTTGAAAAAATATATTTCCCCATGTAAGTTTGGACCAGTCTAATGTGTATACATGTATGTGTGTATGTAATACTTTGTATGTATGCATGTATGAATGTATGGATGCATGCATGTGTGTATTTAAGTATGTATATATTTGCATATATGTATGTGTATGTATGTGTGTAACTGTGTATGTATATGTATGTTTGCATGTATGTAGGTATGTATGTTTGTTTGTGTTTATGTTTGTAAGTATGCATGTATGATTTCATGCATGTATTAATGCACGTACATGTATGTATCCAGACATTGTACTGCCTTTTGTAAGTACCTCGCAATAGTGCTGCCTACGCCAGCTTTACTGATTTACTAATTAATCAGTTGTAGTTAATATAAATTGTGTATGTATGTATATATAAAACTGTGCATATATATATGCATTATATGTAATTATGTATGCTCTTAAGTCTGTATCCATATACCAGGACATACATAAATCGCCTTTGAGTGCCTTTCAAAAGCGCCGTACACCTGACTATCTGAGTAACATCGAGTTAGTCAAGTGTGCAACGTATAGAAGTCATGATGTCGTACTCCGCCAGACTAAATAGCATCCATAAATAGCATGGAGTCATCAATAAATGTCACAGACCTTCGAAGACTATAACCAATTTCTCATCTAAGGATATCTTCAACACTTTACACGAACGAAAATGCCTATCACTTGTAACCAATTAATTATCCATTAAACAATTTAATGCTCAATTTATTCGAAAATGCCGCTCAAGCATGGGTCTCATGGAAAGCATTGAAGATTGACTTAATGTCCGCGAAAGTACTACGGGCATAACCTTTGAAGTGACATGAATTTTTATTTGCTATTGAGGCTGTTGCCGGATGGATCTAAGACATCGATATAAAAATGAATGCTTGTTTAGCCGTTCCTGGGTGGATAGGCTATGTGTTTCAGTGTTTCATTGGCGGTAACGCCCCACATGCTTTACATACTTTTGCTACCCACGTTCTTAAGCTGAGATAAAGAGTAGGCTAGCATTCCTCTTTATTGCACTTCAACTATCGAAGCATATTCTAAGCTGTCAGTCTTGACTTGTTTTGTAGTGCTGTGTGTAGCCCTGACTTTTACATTTGCTTTTTCTCTGCCTTCAGATGTAACAAAGTAGTCATTAAGCTTTTACGCAGACGATAAAAGTCCTGCAAATGTATCTGCCCTGTTTAATGATTGTGTCTATATTTTGATTGCAAATACCAGATTGAACCAGATGACCAGTTTTGAAAAGAAACGTTAGACAGATTTCCACTTCATATCTAGAAAACCAATCGTATGCGATTTTAAAGACCAGAGACCAATCTAAAGTAGAAAGACCGTTATAATTAATGATCACTACATCCTCGTACTCCTCCTTTATCTCTCTCTTCCTCTTCCTGTTTCAAATAAATTGATTTGTTTCCATGATCTAAGCCGTGCATAAAGACAATTGCTCAACTCAATTGAGGACATTGATACCGTTATACCCATGGTAGGCCTAGCTCCTCAAGTCTAGATTATTCAAGAACATTTATATTGAAGAAATCAGGCTTAACTTTGTCAAATTACAAAGTGCGCATTATTGAACGTAGTACGTAATACTACTATCTGAGTGCTGGGAAAGGCAATTATAGAAATCAATTGCCTTCGCAGCTTTAAGAGTTCGGTAAACACGGGCAACTATTTCGCTTGGTGTAAGTGTATGATTTTTCTATTGTACAATGTTAACAGTGCAAGCTTTCAAAAGCGATCCGTGTTCACAACTTACCGATTCGATTTGCGATTATTGCCACCACTGTGCGAGTCAGGAAACCGTATACTGCAGTCCGAGATGTCCGGACACAGACAGTCAACGCTGCATCATTCTAGACGTAAACATCACAGACAACACTGCGGAACATCAGTGCATGTAACTAACATTTCTGGAAATTATTCTACTGTAATTAAATCTTAATAGTCAAATAATAATAATATAATAATAATAATACATAATATAATAATAATGGCCTTTCGATGTAGAGAAATAACAGAAACTATACCCATAATATGTTTTAGCGTGTTATTTCATTTTATAACTCTCGTTTCGTCTCTTGAAATAGGTGTTCTACAAAATGTTCGTAATGTAAGCATTACGCTGCGGCTGTTAACATCATGAGGTCATTGTAACCCTATTGGTTGTTTGCTTTAAATAAATGAGGAAAACATTTTTGTAGCGCATTTATTTCAAACCCACCTTAGCAGCTCCTCTGTCTACTCTCTCTGGTCTCTCTAGTCACCGTACTCGGATCTTCACTTGACATTTAAGGACAACCCATCTGACTCGATGCAGCCCTTTGAACCTATGAATGAACGGATGCAGTGCGCTTACGTTTAGAGTAGCAACTTAGTAATTTCAAGTTTATAGCGATTACGTTTTAATGATTCAGTTAAGCAATTGGGAGCAGAGACTTTGATCGTGTTTACTCAAAATAAAATTTGTCTCTGCATTTCAGTTGCAATGACAATTACTTTGCTGTTGGAGAGAAATGCGTCAACGAAAATCTCGTGATAGGAGTGACAGTTGGAATCGGAGGGGCAATCATACTCGGTCTATTGATCGGAGTTGTCGTCGTAGGATTCGGCTGGAACAAAACAAAGAAAGAGTGAGTGGCACGAACTGTTTGAATTAGTTTTGATCTATTCTTTCCCTTGCCTTAAATTAACGTCGACTTGTCTCCTAGGTATCTTTTTACGTGTTGGAGGGCTCTGCTGAAACACATTGTATTTAAGTAGGTCTACTGTTTCATTGACCCTGTCAGCATGCATCTGCAACCTACCTGTTTACACTTAATCAGTTAAATAGACTCATTTATTCATTCCAATTGTTTAGAGCACTTATATAGCGCCTCTCTAAGACACCTATTCAGAGGAGTTCTCAACCCAGACCCGGCAAAAAGCAATAGTTTGAGAGTTCTTTTAGACCATGTATGCTGCGTTGTTGATAATGCAAACTGTGCTTTTTGTGCCTGTAAAGATGTCTCTCTAGTGTCCTTGATACATGCATGCATTAGGCTACATACATTTGCTAATTGCAATATAAGCAATCTAGTTTGCTGCAACTCTGAAGCGAAATTTAAATATTTATAATTTTTCCGCAGGCCATTATTAACCTATTCTATAGCGATAGATATGTCATGGTCAAAATGAGAGAAAATATTGTGCTGCGTATTGAATGAATCTTTTTCTAAACGCTTAGATTAACAACACAAACACGTGACCGTGAACCTCAAAAACTTATTCAAATGGAATCTGAAGAATGCAGCGAAATACTGGAAGTAGAAAATGAAGATGATATTACTGATGGCAGAGACCAACCACCTTGGACGACATTTATGCCTGTCAATGATGCACCTGCAATTACAGAGAATGGCAGCATAGCTCAGGTAAGAGCCAGGTATAAAACATATCAGAGCTGGGTATACAGGCAAACGTCAGATAAAAGTAAGAGACAGCGCGCGCCAAAAAGAGCCAACCATAAAATCAGCCGAGTAGACCTAAAGTAAGAACTATGTGTGGCTTCTAATTCAATCAGACCTGGCTTTGAATTTAATTGTAATTCAATTACGAGCCATGTAAACCACATTACTCAATTATAAGCGAGGAACCACAAATTACAGGTACTTCAGAGAACTCTTTGGCTAGGGAAATACGAAATAGCCTACGACTTTCAACTTATCACCCCGCACTGTCATCATTGCACTGGCTTCCAACTGAGCAAAGAATGCAGCCTAAACCATGTTTCATAGTTTCTGAAATAATAGGCTAGCACACTGGCCAACCAACCTATATGTGTCTATTGTTGTTCATACACTTCAGTTTCAAATATTTGATCAGTACCCCGGTAGGTACTATAATTCTTGTGCCCGGATATCATGACGGGTTCCAATCTTTCTCGGTCGCTGGCCAAAGGATCAGGACTTCGCTGTCTCTTAATCTCCTCTTCGCAAGTTCTGTAGTTCCGTTTAGGTCATGCTAGACTCTTATCTTCCAATTGTGCATCCCGTATCCCGTCTTGCTGTGTCGAAGCCTCACGCATCTTACTGTACAACTCTGTCCAGTGCTCTGTGATTTTGGAACACGATCTTACTTAGAAGCGACCGTCCGATTGATCCCATGAATCATGATAACGATGCCTCTGGTGTTTAAATGGTAGGCCTACTTTAGTAATTTGGAGATTACAGTTACGATTAAGGATTAGATCAGATTATAAATATAATGTAAGGTTAGAGCCTCATTATTTAGCTGACTAATAAAAATAAGATTTGTAAATTAGATTCTCATTATTTGTCCGGTAAATAACCGCGTAGGTATTTCTTCTGCTTTTCAGCCAACCTCGAAAGTAATTAATAATGATGAAGCTGACGATGATCTTCCGATAGAGATAAGACAATCTGAAGCTTACAAGCATTTCGTTCCACAACTGAGTGAAGTCGATCCTGAGAGAGAGGTGAGAATGAACATCGTACAACTTTTCGGTTTGTTGCTGCTATTAACTCGGTTGTCGAAGCAGCACAGACGTACTTGTATACACATGCTTGCACAACTGCTTTGGAACTCCCTGCCCAAAGAACTTACTTGTCTATCCACAGTCTATCAGTTCGAAAATAAATTAATAGTCCACCTTTGCTGCAACTGTTTAAAGCATTTACTACATGGATCTGTGCATCCAAATGCTGTGTAGGTTTACTTTGCGTTCGATGTCTGTAGAGTCTTATATTCCCTATAAGAATAACTATGGACACCATAACCAAGGATCGTTTGAAGACGTATTGTGTTACATGATGATTTAAACAAATAAACTATTAGATTAATGGTCGATGAAACTAGGGTGACCCTGCTAGCGGAACCTTATGTTCCTTTGGGTCTGCCTATTGCGGGCCAGATTAAACGCCACTGCACATGAATGTCTAGAATTATATTCCCTGTTTTATGGGTTAGTATTATGGTGATCAAGAAAAGTATTGATTGATTGACGATGGTAATTGGTAATTGCAAATTTATATAGCGCCACTTCTAGAGAGGCTCATCAGAGACAAATGCTGTCCAACGGTTTTCCGAAGTACATCTTCTGGCTTGGAAATGGATGACCACCGTTCCATTTCTTTCCACCTAAAAACAACCAACGGCAACGTCTCCTTTAAACCTTCCTTCTCCGGTCTCAGGACAACCTGAGACCGGAGAAGGAAGGTTTAAGGGAGACTTTAAACCTTCGCATGTCATCTATGGACAACCCCTCTGACTTGACACAGTGCTCGTAAATAATATGATACCCTCCGCTTAGCTAAAATTATGTAGCGCTTGAATATATTTCAGGTGCATGATTACGAATTGCCCAATGCATAATTATGGTTGGTGATATCAATTTCATTCACAGACATGCTTATGCTTGGACTCCATTATAAAGTCACATATTTTAATAATTTTGGGAAAATGGTGGAATTATCATTTAAACGAATTTCTGTCTGTTCTTCAGTTCAAAATCGTGAGGCCGAATTTTGAAACTACGACAGGCCCGGCTTTGAGCGAATTTCAGGTAACCTTGATAAAATCCATACTCTTAAGAAAAGACAATCCGAATATCTAAGACTTATTAGATTATCTGTATAACGTAGATTGGTAATAATAGAGCACTTAATCTGAATTGATGTAGCACCTCTATCCTGGAAACGCCTGTAGAAATATTCCAGACCTGACAGCATTAAAAAACAATGATCGAACTGAATGGTGTTCATCATCAATCAATCAATCAATCAAATTCGTTTATTCGAAATCAAGCATCCTGGTAATGAATCCCTTTCTATAATAAGACAGAGGTCGGGACGTCGAAAATTAAGGGTGGCCATGCTGCGGCCGTAAAGAGTATCATGCTTTACAAATCTGAGGAAGAAGACAATACAGGACATGCACAGGGTCAGCCAATATAATAGTGGTAAATGGTATCCGGACATTTCCCCCCTTTCATTTCCCCAGGACATTCCCCAAACAGTAAGTAGGTTACTCTACCATTGTCTATCATAACCGTCATTAATCCAACTTCTATTGAAGCAAAGACCTTTCATCAATCCAACTTTTATTAAAGTAAAGAATTATTTTCATCAGTCCAACTGCGGAGGAAGAAAACAATCCGGGGACATGAAATGTCAGTCAATATCCTTGGCAAATAGAGCTCGGTCAGCTTTGACGCGCATCTCTTCGAATGTAAGGGAGTGGCAGGGCGAAAAGCCATGCTTTGTAAGTTTTTCTACTCAAAGATTTCAGTCGTTCTCGCTTCCCCAAATTAGCGAATCCCCACCAAACAGGAGAGGAGTACATATAGCATATTAGTTTGTTTTACTGTTTAACTTACAATCCGCTTGAGATATATTATAAAACTATTGAAGTGTGGTAAGATTTATGCAGTACTCTCTTACAGAAGACTATTGATACAATCCATGTTATAGTTCTATCTCATTTGATATTCCGATTATAGGCCTATCATATCAGCCGATGTTGTTGTTTGCATTTATTCCTTGCATTCATATAATAATTTTTATTGCGTAAATCACCGAGATTTCTATGAGCCACAGAAAAGCTGTGATTGGGAAATCAGCGCTATACTGGGCGCTTTATCAAATCAGGTCCGAAAGAACCAGACTTGCACTATTGCTAGACCTATAGGCCTACGCATGTTTTCTTTCAGGTCATAGACTACAACTCGTCATTCTTCTGAAACCTGTGATAGACACCGAAAAAATCTGCAGACATAATGAAATCAACAATCCGAATATGGTGAAAAAGGAACCGCGTTAAGCAACTATTACTCCGATGTCAATGGATCCTGTGATTGAGATCGATAATGTCACAACTATAGTTTAATGCTACAGTTTTCTCCAATCTGTGATGCTATTTTGAGACGTGCTTTTGTTACTACGATTGTTTCCTTACAGACTTTATTTGTTTGAATTTTTCGTCCAGATAATTATGTAGCAAAGAGGGATCCTTTCGACATGCGATCAAATTCCACCGCATTCGCATTAGCTCTATAATTATGCTGCTATAGAGTTAAGCCTGCATACGCAGAGACCGCTTCGCTACTGTTTCAGTATGACAATTCATTAAACGTAGGACATAATGCAAAATAAGAAGACTTAACACGTCTTTTTCACTATCATATATATATTCTATTCTACCATAAAGTTTTAAAAACAGTTCAAACTGTACATTCTATCGAGCTCTTAGCATCTGCGCTGACAGTTGACATTGCGTATGTGTGTAAAGCATCCTTGAAGTAGCTTGCTACTGACGATGCTCTAGAAATTGTCTTAATTACAATTACAATAATGTAATGCTAAAAGAGGCATATAGGCCTAGACCTATTGTATAGCACTACGGAGCTATAATAATTATATCTGATATATCTAATAGAAGGCTGTGCTTTCCTGGCATTTCGCTCCGTGATTGAACATTTATATAATTAATATTGCACTGAAACTGGTTAGAAATTAAATGCAAAACTATGACACATAATTATACCTTGTGTGAATGTATATTCGTAATCGTAGGCTATATTGAAAACATGATTATAAGTTATGCAAACATCCTCTGTGTCGCACTCTTACTGTATGCTGTGTGTTAAATACTTGCCAAAATCTACCATACAAAATATTCCTCTAGGCCCTGTTTGAAGAATAAGAGCAACAATAAGAACAAGGTAACTAGTCCACTATCGTTACTGCACAACTACAATATCGCGGTGAGTAATGCACAAGGCTTTCAACCGATATCGCACAAACCAAAGGTAAATAGGCATGTTAATACCATCCAGGTCAGTCCTTAACCGCGCTCTGATAGGTAGCCATGGGTATGAAGGGTTGGCAACTTTATTTTTCTGACCTCGGCATATGAGGGTGGGTGCCAATCCTCTCCCCCTCTTCATCTTAGCACAGACGTGAGGAAAGAAAGGTTTTGTCCAAATTGATGTCACAAGTGTATGTTCGAGCACAAAACTAGAAGAGATTTGCTCATAAATTCCACGTTTAAATATTTCGAACAGGCAATGAACGAAGAAAGCACTGACAACTGGAAAGGTTATGTTTCGCGTAGTGATTCCTTGTTTGAAATTTTTCAAAATTTCGGACTGTGACAAGATGAGAGTGTATCGAAAACCCAACTGCAGACGAAGAGGCAACTTCGGATGGGGCTCGAGAGTACATGGTGTGTCTTCCCTTAACCACCTTAAAGGCCACCTTCACGATCAATGCCATGGATGTTTGAGTCTGCTGGTGGGTTTTTCGCTTCAGGGTAACGAATCAACAGGAGGGGCAACATACAGGACGGAGGAGATTCTCAGCTTGCAAGGAATATCCCCGATAGAGTATGGATGGAAAGTAAACATCGCGCGGTAGAATGCCCCACGATTGACAGCCACGCTTTTTCAGCTCAAACAAAAGACACATTAATTGAAATTGCTGATGAATTCAGACATGATTTCTGTCGACCAACGCATTTCGCTGCGTCTGCCTATCTCGCAAACGTTTGCTACATCCTGAGGGACTACAATAGGGCTATTATGATACACGAGCAATGCAATGCACCCATTGGCCACCAGAGGCGTCAGTTCGCCTATTCAGACTTAGCACGGGCCTCTCTTCAGTGATTGTAATCAACGAATGGTCTCGATACTTGACAAATGCATTAAAATGGTCCTCGACTTCATCACGCTTCGAAGCGCCGTTTCTTCTAAGGGAAAATCTAAACGGTCCTCTGTCAGTCGAATCTGTCCCTCGTATTTTCTGGAATGTGTTCGTTGCCAAAGTATGAGGAAAAGTGTCAGTGGAAGACCTGCTATTCCCGCCTGTCGATTACAAAAGCAGACATATTCATCACTTAGCAAGTAAAATAGCAGACGTTTAGGCTATGACCTACCATTCAGGATGTTTGCCCGAGTTATATGTTATCTTAGAGTATAGCTTTTTGGAAAGGTAATGCATGGTATAACCATAACCAAACATGTTATTGCCTCAAGTATCATAATATCGAAAAGTGTCTGACTCATTACCTAATCAATTACTTGTAGTTGCATAGTTTTAGGTTATCCATACGTCACAAGATAAAACATCTCATTACCGACAAAGTAATCCAGCATAAAAGTTAAATAACACGATAGCCTTGTTGTTCATTGACTGACGATCCTCAGTGGCTGCATGTCACAAAAGGGTAGGCCTAAGCCTAACGTTTTCTAAGGTTTATGTACAGCGCCATTAGGAAGTCCTTAAAAGTCTCAGTGTAAATATCTAGATACATAAGCAAAACACCTAAGGTCAAATAGGATGAAAGTATATTCTGATAATGCCTCTAATGTTCATCAACTGCACGTCCCCTCATTGGCATTCACTGGTATAGTCCTATGATTAGATGATCTGTCGGCTTCATAGCAAACAACGCAGCATTATAATAATATGTCTCTGAAGTCTACAGGATTGGACAACGAATCACGAGTCTCATACGCTGTACCAGAATTCGAATCTTTGGCAGAATGGTCTAATATAATAATATAAGCTATTGCGATTCAACGCCTTAATGCTTGTGGCCTTTCGCAGCACTTTTCTCTGCCGGAACTTGATGAGGCTTATCCTACCGAGAAATTAATTTTAAATAATAATAATTATAAAAATAACCAGCCTATGACTTGATCTGATAATATTTGGATGGTAAGTCTATCGCATCAAACAGACAACAGAGCCTGCACCCTGCAGGAGGCTTATTGCCTTTGACGGTTATTTCTATTCATTCGTTAGGCTTCTTGTCACGTGATTGCTTACGTATTTTAGTCCTAGCCTATTCCTACATTCGCGCTGAGTGGCAGGTTCTACAGCGCATGCGATTTGCTTGTAACTTATATTGAGGATTTTGGTAACGCAGACAGTCAAAGAGGCGTGACGATCCTCACTGGCTGCATGTCACAAAAGAGGTAAGCGTAACGTTTTCTAAGGTTTATATACAGCGCCATTAGGAAGTCCTTAAAAGTCTCAATATACATATCTCGATACATAAGCAAAACACCTAAGGTCAAATAGGATGAAAGTATTTTCTGATAATGCCTCTAGTATGTAATGCAAAGTAATGTAATGTAAATCTCTGAGAATTCTCAGCGACACACAAAAGCCACACCAGGAAGACCAGCTTATCCCCGACGTTATAATCAAATCAAGTCCGTTTAGTGAGGGCTGTTAGACCGAAAATTTCAGCGGATGGGAACCGGCTGGACAAAAGCACCAAACTTTCTGTGTACTTAGGTTTGGTCATATGAAAATAGTTTTTGGTAGGATCCACGCGATCCGACCACGGGGTCACCCTCAAAAATGCATTTTAACCAAGATGGCGGCCAATAATGGCGCCAACACAGAAAACAGTATATATCAGGTCATAGGTAAGCTACAAAAACCAAAACTATTGCTACTACGATAAATCGATTCCTTGACCTTGAAAATATTATATTCGACACTTCATTTGCTATTGTAGCTTACCTCTGACCAGATATATACATATTTTTGTGTGTTGGCGGCCATATTGGACGCCATCTTGGATAGTAACATTCGGACACTATTGCCACTACGATAAATCGATTCCTTGACCCTGATAATGTTAAATTTGTTACTTCGTTTGTTTTTGTAGCTTACCTATGACCTGATATATACTGTATTCTGTGTTGGCGCCATTATTGGCCGCCATCTTGGTTAAAATGCATTTTTGAGTGGTGGATCCTACCAAAAACTATTACCATATGACCAAACCTAAGTACACAGAAAGTGTGGTGCTTTTGTCCAACCGGTCCTCTTCATCTTGCTAACAGCCCTCACTAGTTATAGCCAGGTAGTTTTATCCGTTCCAGAAAAAAAATCAAAATTTGGAAAGGTCAAGCAGAGTGTTACGGTGGAAACCGTTGAAGTCATAATTATATAGAGCAGAAATAAACGCCATGCTCACGGTTAAGTTCCATCTTCGTTTAAGCGCAGGTTTAACTGTATCACTGAGGACAAACTGAACGGTATAAGAAATTCTTAGATACCTTGTAAATCTTATAATCAGTTTGGTGAGTATTTTACTGAGTAATGAGCAGTGTTTACATCCACACGGGTAGGGGAGGCTAAGGATCTCGCTAGATAATAAATTAATTGAAAATTAGCAGGATCGAGGCTATTCGTTCGCTATACTTTTGCAGGTTTACATGCTCTTAAATCATTGTTTATTGGCTATTGCGAACGTTTCAATGCTTGCTGTTTGTTAACCTCTGCCAGAAGTATGATTTGAAGTGCCGCACTTATTTTTTTGCTCTTAACAGTGCGCTATGTCAAATGAAGTAGTACCATAAAAGTTCTGAAAGTGTTAAGTTTACGCATTACATGTAATTTGATTTTGAATTAAGGTTTTGATCGGTGGTTGAATCCCAACATTACTTGTATTCGCTAGTTATTCTTTCAATCGTGAAAGTCATTTAGTTTCTTCACATTGAACAATGCTATTGTCTCGAGAACATGGAGCGGTGCCACTCACACATATTTAGAAATCTAGCACAGGTTGACTGTAATCAGTTGTTGATCTAATTACAAATGCCAGTGACATCAACATTTCAGTTGGGTTATAGTAATGGTAACTGAATTATAGTTCTCGGTTCTCCTAATGCTGATTATATATAGTGGTGCGTGAGCGTGTGTCTATGTAGAGTCAATGTAAGTGGTTTAATAGTTCGCAAATAATTATTTTAGTGCATGTAAAAGAAGAACGGTACCTGAGACTTAACAATGAGTGGGAGGCATGGGTGTGAGGCCTTGGTGACTTCGTTTGCTTAGCCTCGGTATATATGATGATACCGGCTGCCCAGTCCTTTCATCGCCGTCTGATCATCACACCGACAGTGTGCGGTCGGTGTACTCATTCTGTAGACGAGTCGCTATGAGTGTTAATGGACAGAAATCTTTAATAGGCCTAATCTTTCTGTCACGGTGGAGGACAGTCCCAGGTTTGTAGACCAGCATGTTGGGAACGCACTGGGAACCTAAAGGGCATTGTACACACTCACACGGGTAGTGGAGGCAGGGGCGCAACCACGGTCCCATAGGGTGGTTGCGCCTATGAGTGGAGGCTAGGGATCTCGCTAAATTTTACTGGTATGGTGATGACTCCGGTCTAAGGCTAGGTTTCTGGTCTGTCCTATTAGGTCTTGACGCAGTAATATTAATCATGTGCTATGGACGCAGGCATTCTGCTGGCCCCTTTTGGTGTCACCATTGTGCTCTCAGGCATGAATTTTAAGGGTGTATGCCTTCAACTGTACATGTGCTCTATAATGCATTACACGAGTATACAGCCTGATTTTTACTCGGTATTTCCACATTCATTGACGTGCGAGCCATATTATGATACAAGAATAAAAAGGACCCTAAACTTACGCTATTTTAGGAAAGTTTGCTTTGTACTTTGTGACCAACTGACCATGCTTTGGTGAGTTTATAAAACCTTTAGGCTAATGTTGAATACTCGTTGTTCGCAATACTTTCATAGGTATCAAAGAATGCCTACATGTACAGACAGAGGCGGCTCTAGACTTTTTTGCAACCTGCAGGGCATAGCAGTGGCGTAACTAGGGGTTCGTGCGCCCGGGGGCAAGAATTTCCCGAAAATTTTTTTTCTTAGTTCCGCCAAAAATTCTGATGACTTTTTTTTTTTTTTGCTTTTTCGTCTTTTTACATGTAAAAATTGGTTAAATTCTCAGAAGCCTCATTTTGCGCCCCCCCCTGCGCCCGCGCCCCTGCCAGACTCATGCATAAAGTTACTTTTTTACAATTTTTCTATTTTTACCTGATTTCTTTGCAAAAAACACATTTTCAGACCTAATTTTGCGCCCCCTGTCCTGCGCCCGGGGGCGGCCGCCCCCTGCCCCCCCTCGTTACGCCACTGTGGCATAGCCAGTGCAGTCATACAAGTAACCAGTGAAGAGGGCGATTTACACCCCAAATAAATTTTCGGCAGGGCAAACATTCTGGTAGCCTTGTGGCAGGGCAACGACCATGGCAAAGGCTTTTTACCAGGGCATTTGTCCTGTTTTGCCATGCTGTAGCGCAGCCACTGCCTATATATATATATATATATATATATATATATATATATATATATATATATATAAAGTCCTATCTTCTTTCTGCAAGTAGACCTGCGTGTTTCTGCTATTAAGCTGTGAAACAAACTTGCATCGCCAGGCCTATGACGAATGCACGGAGGACCTAGGAAGTTTCCAATAAATTAGGCCTATGCTAGTTTTTTACTTTTGACTTTTAGCTACACAGGTGAATTAAAAGGTATTACCCAGCATGTAGTGCAAATTTTCAGTCTCAACACTCAACGAGTTCAACTGAGCAAAGCAAGAGAGAGATCGAGCTAATTATCTTTAAACCTAAAATTAATAGCCTTTTCACCCTCATCGTCATTTGTTTCGATGGATTGGATCCATAGTTTAACGACACCTTATCGCAACAAAGGCCGTTCACGTCGACCTACATTAGTTTTGAACAGTTCTCACCGTTAACGTGGCATAATACAGCTCTTCCTTTTCGTCATTTACTTCCTTGTGCGCGAACGTATACATCGGGTGCACAATGTGCACATGTCGTCACTTTACAGAAGCCAAGTCGAAATCCTTAAGATAAGAGATAAAAGCGATTTAAGCTCTGATTCTAGTTAAGTTAATTTCGTATTTCAAATCGGCATCAAATGAAATTCAAATCGATCGTCGACTGAAATCAATTTTTATTATCCAGTTATTCGACGTTGAAATTGGACAAATTGCTTTAAAGTCCATAGGCCGAAGTTTAAATCTTATTTGTGCCATTTTTCCTCAAAGATTCGACTTTTGAAAGTGAAAAAAGATTCCCCAAAATAGGGTATAGCTCTAGATGTGAACATGGTGCGTGGGCTTAACTGAGTTATGGCAAGGAAATTCGCCAAAGCATTGATATTCGTTCAACATGCAGTAACCAACATTTATATTTTTACGATATTAAAATTAACATGTTGTTTGCATTCTCGAAGTTAGCATGTTTATTCGGTCAAATATTTCAACATACTTGAAGAATTTTCTTTTCAACATATTTTGAGCTGATTATTACGTCATTATAAAGCAGCAGAGGATTCATTGTCTTTATTATACACCACATGGTGTACTTTATGGTATCGTTATTGTCATCAGCATCACATCATCACTATTCTCACACCATCACCATTGCCATCACTTACATCATCTCTAGCAGCATATTAAAAGGCTAATGTTTTTGTGTCAGAAATATTACGGAACCGCAGAGGAGCCAAGCGATAAAAGCGGTGACTTCAATCATGGACTTGAAAGAGTTTTGCCGTCAAATCAAGCTGAGCCGAAGCAAGTGGTCTCCAAGTAATATGCTTGCTTGTGGAAGCGCATTTGAACTTCCGATTTACTACGTCGTCTCAAATCCAACAGATTTTGACGTCATTCTCTGCGATAATGATCTCATCGCAGTTTCAGAGTCCGAAAACGCACCATCACGTTTCACTGGAACGACTCTTAGAATTGACACCGAAAATTGTTGCATAGGATTTGCGAAACTCTTAATTAGTAACTCAAACGGTACTTCAGACTTTTTTATTAGGCCCAGGTTTTCACCCGTTGATTACTTTCATGGTCCAGCTTGCACCAATACTTTTGCGTCCCAGATACCTAGTGCGCTAGAAACTTTGGTGAAAGAATGGTTTCCGAAATGGATGCAATATGATATATACTCGGTCGATTTGGTTTATGCAGTGTACTGTCCCAACTGGCCGCAGGAGGCCGCAGACTAGAAAACTCGCGTTAGAAAAAACGGATGGCCACCAGAGAATGTTATGCAACAAGTCATCAATGATGGATGTCACTTAGTTGCCAAATCGCATCACACCAACCCACATGACAACACGGAATGGAGATATTCCTTTTCCAAAGCGGAGATAATGCTAATTAACACTTGGACAGATGTTCAGAAATACGTCTATCACATACTTCGGCTTATCAAAAGTGAAGTTGTCAAAGAGTGCAACGGAGATAATGACGATGAAAGTAAGGTGCTGTGCACTTATTACTTCAAAACTTTGATGTTTTGGGCGATTGAAGATAAATCGCCCGAGTTCTGGAGCGAACAGAGCGTTGCGTCGTCTGTACATGAGTTGCTGTGCGATATGACAACAAGGCTTATTGATCGAGATTTTCCAAATTACTTCATCAGGGGCAGCAATATGATGGGTCACTTACTTACAGTCTGTGTTGATCAGAAGGTAAATGCGCTTATGGAATTCGACGAAAAAAGGATTTTCAAAATAACGTCGATGTTTCCGAAAGCCATCTCAGATTTAAACGTGACAGTGACGATTCTAAATAGCGCAATACTGTTTTATCTTAAGCATGCTTTTGATTGTTCGCTGCATAACGCATTTGCCTCGGACTTGAAGAGTTCGTTATCATACAAAGCAAGCGAAAGCGACGAGACCGCACAGAAGTACCTGCATAGTGCCATTGAGACACAACTACGAATCAACAGATATACGCCCAGATTTAAACGTTTAAACAGCGAAAGATCTGAAATACAACGCGCATTGACTCTCTTCAGGAAGGCTATGACAGAAAACGATATCTGTTCCTCAAAAATAGAACTTTGTCCGAGAGATTCGTTCCACGAATTTCTAACAAAAGCAACAATGGCACCTTTAAACTTCTGCTCAAGTTCTTCTGCTCAAGTTCTTCGTTATACCAAAGCTGTGTATTTGCGAGACATGGCCACAATAATTACTAAAGACCTGATGTTCAGTTCGAATATAAGCGGCAATTCACTGGAAGAAGAGTACGTGTCACAAGTGCCGATACTGAAGCAGAAGCTTTCATGCCTGATCTTTCAATTTATACCTCACAGCACATCAGCCCGTCGTATGAGGCCGATGTACACAACTGCTTCCGTGTATGAAGCCAATTTTTACTATGCCACTTTGAAAGATTACGGCCAAGCCATTGCTCGGTACGACGAGTTTCGCGAGTTTATGAGACTAGATAACTTAAAGATTAAAATATTAGAAGTAGCTGCAAGAACGTTTCCGATCATCATTACGAACAGTTGGTCCGTAATTTTCGATCAGCACATTCAGAGCGTAATTGGATTTTTGACATTGAGTAAGGCAATATTTTCGAGACAACAAGTTCGCTCCGAAAACAGATCGCCATCCTCATCGAAGATCATCCTTCGTCTATGTCCAGTCCTTCTCTTTATGTACATTCGGTTTCAGGCCGAGAAACTTGGGTGCAAGTCGACCAATCATGCAGTGCTTAACGATATTTACACCTATCCATTGACTTCGATACTTAATCGCACAAAAGATCATGGAGGATTTTCCAGATTGATCTTGTTGGCTGCACTTCGAAGCAGCGGAGTCAACTGTAAAACATTGCTTTCCTGTAGCGCATAACTAGTGTCAAACATCTGGATTTCAAACATCTGGATTTCAAACATCTGGATTTCAAACTGCTCTTCACCTGGCAACGGATTAAATGTTTCGGAATAATAATAAATAAATAATTAAAAATAGCATTATTATTATTAGGCCTACTGTTCTTTAACCCGAGGCAGGCCTTAATTTAATCAATCAGGAGCAAAAATTACGTTTGAGGTCGTGAGGAAGTTACTTTCTATCGCTAAACGGCAGCGGTAGGCTAAATATGTTTTATTTCTATATCCTACTGGCTAGGGCTATCAAACTGTCGAATAAAACCAGATTGATTGACCTGATTCTGCCGATTGATTTCTTACTGGAATGCCATATTATCATTCATAAAAATAAGAACTTATCATACAAAACATCATGAAATTTAGCGGCCCCCAAATTTGGCGGACCTGAGCAGTGGCGTACGGAGCTTAAATGCCGCCCGGGGCGACGGCCCAAAATGCCGCCCTTGGCACTTAATTTTGGAAATTTCTTTATTACTTCCGCCATAATTTCTGATGACCTTTTTTTGCTTTCCCTCAGGGGCGGCAAAATAGGGTTGAAGAAAAATAAAAGAAGGAGTGAATGCAGATAAAATTGAAAAATATGAGAAAGTAATAAAAGTGGACAAAGTAGGAAGGAAAGGAAGAAAAATAATCCAATAAATAGCATACAGTGGCGTAATGAGGGGCGGGGGCGGCCCCGGGGCGCAGGACAGGGCGGCTTCTGACAATTATAGTATAGTAGATGAGCATGAGTCTTGCACGTGGAGGAGAGGAATCTGTTTTTGAAAAATAAAAATTGAAAAATATAAGAGAAAGTAATAAAAGTAGACAAAGAAGGAAGAAAAATAATCCAATAAATAGCATACAGTGGCGTAATGAGGGGGCGGGGGAGGCCCCCGGGCGCAGGACAGGGCGGCTTCTGACAATTATAGTATAGTAGATGAGCATGAGTCTTGCACGGGGAGGAGAGGAATCTGTTTTTGAAAAATAAAAAATAGAGGGAAAGCAAAAAAAAGGTCATCAGAAATTATGGCGGAAGTAATAAAGAAAATGTTCCGGAAATTTCCAAAATTAAGTGCCAAGAGCGGCATTTTGGGCTGCCCGGGCGGCATTTAAGCTCCGTACGCCACTGGGCAGTTCAGACTCCAACACAGTACAGATAAATTGAAATATATCTTTCTGTATTGGCTGTCCCCTATAGCGCACTTAGCTTAGCGAAGTCTGCTATTGAGAGAGGATATTGTCAGCGCCTAGTTGTCATGAGTAAGCTGAGAATAAGACATTCAATTCCGCTTCTCCCTGTACTCTGCTTCTTCTCTTACCTTTTGATAGTCCTACTTTAACGCTTTTTCTTCCTTTTCACCTGTTTCGCTACTCTTCCCCCTAAATCCGCTCTTCTTTTTCTTCTTTTCATCCCTCTGTTCATCTTATCTCTTTCCCTTTTATTAAGCACCACTATTATATTTATAATGACTAGATCTATCGATGACATTGATCAATTGTGCTTGATAAACTGGCTCAAGTTCCCCAAGTTACAGAAGGGGCTCAATCCCGCAAGGTCAAGTTTCAAGGTCTCTATGCGACAACGTTACACAAGAGGCTGAATTCCGTGAGGTCAGAGTTCAAGGACTATACACGGTAAGTTGGTAACCGCAACAAAAAGAGGATCGATTCCGCAAGGTCGAGGTTCAAGTGACACAGTGACCACTAGAGAAGTGGCTTAATCCCTCTCACTCTTCGTTACAATGCAAGCCAGTGGAAGAGCACTCAAACAATCTGGGTCGTGTCGGAAAAAGCCATTTTCGAGTTTCATCGTTTTGTCCGATCTTTACCTAAGACCTGTCTATTTCGTGTTTTGGTATTCTTACCTTCTGGTATTAAGTACAGTGCCGTTTTAAGGCCTAGGCACGCGAGGCACGTGCCTCGGGCCCCGCGGCAACAGGGGGCCCCGCGGCGACCCAAAAACAAAAACTAAATCGCGACCACGTATAATAACAACAAGATAACATTGTCATTATTGATCAATAGTATAAGTTCTAACAATTCTGCACAGTTAAACAATAACACATTTTGAAACATACGTCTTCATTTGTAGTTAAATATAAATTCTATATAGTCACACTTTTTATACTGTGATATAGGCTATTGGTAATAAGCGCAGTCTGCGCAGAGCGTTATGGAAATTAGATTGGAATAAATCAATAAGTTTTGCGCATGGCAAACACTGTCCGCACAGTTTCCTGTATAATTTTGTCGGCTTTCATTCGTCTGCTTTTCACAACGCTATTAAAGAATTTGTATGTCTTGGTGTGTTAATGTTAATTTTTAATATGAAATCTCTTATATGGCCTAGTCCTAATATAATCTAGTCTTTTCTAAATTGTTTTACATTTTAAATTCTAACAAAGCGTAATCAAATTTTCGCAGTTAGGCCTAGATATCGACATGTCGGTACTCGGTAGTGAACTTGGCAAACTTATTTAGCTGAACAAACTCTGAAACTGTTCCTGTCACTTCATTTCCACCTCCAATGTATTAACGTTAAGTTATTTTAAATTAATAATGAAGGAGCTTCGCAGCCGTATGTTGCAAGAACGGTAAACCTGTCTGTCTCTCATCAGCCTAGAATCAGAGGTAATCTTGGCTTTCAACGTCTGACATTACTTTCTGTATATCATTGCATTTCTCAATTTAAAATGAAAGTTGCATTGATGAAAATAATTCTTGCTTAATTAGAAGCTGGATTGATGAAAAGAATTCTTGCTTAAATAGTAGTCGAATTGATGAAAATAATTTGTTGTCAAACCAGAAGTTGGATTGATGAAACTAGTTTCTTGTGAACTAGATGTTGGATTGATGAAAATAATACTTGCATAAATGGATGGTGGATTGTTGAATAAGAATTCTTGCTTAAATTGAAGTTGGATTGATAAACATAATTCTTCGATGAAGACCAACCGATATGGAATTTGTTCACACTTGCAAATTAATTTCCGACGCTAAGAGCCCAGATTACTGAATCAGACCAGTTGGAGTCTTTGCATTTCGATGATATTAAAAGATACTTTGTTCAGAGCAAAACAAGAAAGCGATGTTTGTAAGAAAATGTTCTGACAATAAATGTAGAGCAAACATTTACTAATTACCATCTGAGATGGTAATGAGTAAATTGAAAGTGAGAAGGTCTATCTGACTTTCAGTTTGTATAACAAAATTAACAATAAGATCTTTAGCGTATATTAAACTAAACTTTTATTTTACACTTGTAGTACAAAGATAGCTGTGCCAGCTGTGCTAGCAGTTTAGTACTATATTAATAAATTTAACAAAATTATACATTTTATGCACATTCAATATATTAATGCAGTAGGCCCTACTCTATATATCTGAGGCTGAGATATTGAGGCTAAAATTGGGTTACTCTTAAGGTCAGGTCTTGTGCCTAGGGCCCCCAAACTCCTTAAAACGGCTCTGATTAAGTACATGCCCTGTAAGCATGCCCCCATATAGCCCATGTTAGACCCATATTTTAATATGGAACCCATATCGAGTCCGTATGACTCCCATCTAAATTATTATTTTAATACTCAGGTACACGTAGGGTTAGTTTTAGACAGTCACTTTGCATTAGAGCAACGGCGCTATAATCGTTTTTATAAGATTGATTTAGCTAAGGTACGGCAACCTTCTATAAATTGAATAATTATATTAACGGTCGACTTCAAAGGCCTGCTGTTAGCTAGGTATGCGTCAAGTAGGCTATTATGATATTCTACTTAATCGAGCCATGCGTTTCTGTAAATCTATATGATTTGCCTTTTCTATCAATCGCTTCTCGCAAAGGCTGAATTTGGGTCATGAAGTCCGTGTTTGACGTCGTAAAACACCTATTGCGATCTAGAAATGCGTTTGGCGAATGAGATCTTGCGCGAAGGTGAGATCCGTTGGTTTCTCCCCTCTCCCGTGGTCGAATTGCCCACGCTGACTTGTCACTTTGATCAACTCTCTGAGACGGGTTTGAAGACGTTAGTTGTTGTACGTTGGACCTGTATAATACCTGGGCTGCGCTTGAAATGGATTGATCGAAGTTGTTAACAGCGAAGTCGGTGTTGATGTTCTGTCGACATCTCCTGTTGGGCAGTTGATCAGAACTGCAGAGTTTGCTCTGAAAAGCGGAAGTTTCAAGCGAATTGTGGTACGCAAGATAATAAGATTCAGGTGCTGTGCGCTGCGGCACAGTTGACAAAGAAGAGAGATGTAGTTCAGTCGAGTTCTGCGCCCACGAAGTTGATGAACGGTGTTTCTTAAGATCGTTATGAATACCTGCTTTGGAAACTCGGGCTAGCATTGGTCCATGGCTATCGTTTAGTATTGTGGAATTCATGGTGTTCTGTGACGACTCTTGCTCTCTAGTTTCCGTTCTTTTTTCCTGTGGTGACTTTAACGATGTGTTAGCTTGAGACAGTTTATTACACGATTGTCTGATTAGCTGTGTATTGTTACTATCGCCCATTAAAATTGATCTGTGCAAAGGTTCGCGATTTCTTAATTCGTGGTCTTTATTAGTTCCTCTGGCCTTACAGTCTTCGTTTCTTAACGCGAGATCCCTATACGGCGCAATGTTTCCGGATTCCTTGGAAGCGAATACTTCAAAGGATTCATTTTTCCAAGTGGCATTCCTCTGTGAAAAACGTCTTTGAAATCCGTTACACACAGGAAACGATTGTTCCTCGAAATTTTTCAGCAATGCCCTAAATTTCGGAGACCGATCATTGAAGCGTTCGTCTGGAGTTGATTTGCATGAATGACTATTGTTAATTATTCTAAAATCGTCCTCAGTCGATTTTTCTGCAGCTGTATCTGTATTCTGAGAATCTGGAAACTTTTCTTGTGCGAAACGTTCTTTCTTCGCTGTATTTCGGCTGCCTTTATTTGAAGTTTGTTGAGAAAAATAAGAATCCGTTTTCTGTTCCGAACTCAATTCGACTTTTCTTTCTGGTGTTTTACTCTACAACGTTCAAACAGCCACCATGTGTAACAGTGTAAGATAACACAGGGTGTACCATTGGGGTACGGTGGCCAATTGGTTAGGGCGCTCGGCTTGTAACGCCGACAGTATGGTTTCGAGTCTCCCTGAGGCTGTCACTGTGTAGGCATCTGTATTAAGTCCTTCGCTCACAACTGCTTTCTGCAGCCATCGAAAACTTTATAGGCTAGTATGGTTGAGTTTGCACTTCTGAACTTTAGAAGGCGGCAATATCAAATGCAGTTGTATTGTACCAAAAGCAGTTATATTTATTGATACAAATGTGGTTGTATTGTACTGCATCAAATGCAGTTGTATTGTATTGTATCAGATGCGGTTGTATTTATGTAACAGAAATAAGGCAAATAACGAAACTTACACAGCACCGGTAGGCCTAGACCTATTTCATCTGACACACCGCATTTCTAAATGTTTTCGCATTTTAGCAACCAAAGAAAAGGCATTTAGTAGAGAGTATAACTTAAGTGTCAATTTAATCAAACATTTAACGAAAAATATCGCCAAACTTTAGTAGAAGATCATCAAACTTTAGGAAGTGTTCTATAACTAGACCTGCGAATTTTTAAATTTGTAGCCTAAATAGACGTTGGGCAATCTATCTTAAGTTTAGAAAAGACTAGGTCTGTCTTTAGGCTCTTAGGCTTGCAGTTCAAGCCTTGCAATGATTCAAGAGTTCATGCAAGTATCACGAAAATCTTTCTGCAGGAAAGTGGTCGATAGCTGGGCTATAATTATACGGTAAGACTTACCGAAAAAACTTCGCACGGCTTGGTGTTCATTGCCATGTGATTCTCGGTTGATTCCTTAAAGTAATTTTCTCTTGTGAGATTTTCTTCCCTTCTGCTTATATCGTCCAACTGTATCCGAATGCTACGCATGAGAGAATCGCGGTAGTCGTTCAGTTTCATCAGTCGCTCCTGGTATCGCTGTTCGGACGCAGCCAGGCCATGGACGCGGCCACATAGATCTCGGTCGAGGGTTCGAAGCCTGGCTTCACGTTCGTTCATATCTTTCCACCTGTCATCTAGTAAACTCGCTTTGACAGAGACAGCTTGGCGTATGTGGTCGATAAGTTGACCACAGCTGGACATGATCTCAGCTTCCCAGCCTTTATATCCTCCATCTAAATCAATTCATAAGCCAAACTGCAAAAGCACAATATTCTGTTGTTCTATTAACTGGTTTCGTAAACGCTCGATATATAAAATCGTTCGTAGGCCCTACTAACATTTTAGGCTTCTACACCAACTATTTGCCGATGATGTGCAAGCCTACATCCACACCCATTCAGCCGATGCGGTGGCTACTGTGAGTCAGATGTGTCTGACTATGGATGTCCTCTCTTCTTGGATGGCCTCGTAATCGTAATCTCCAAACTTCTAAAGCGCCACTCGAAAGCCAAGCGCAGGGCACCAGCTTATTCACGAGCGCTGCGTCTAGTCAGAAGGGTTGTCCAAAAGAGTAGTCCGAGGAGGTCCGAGTCCGGTTTCCAGAGGATCAGAGGGGTCAGAGTAGCTGCTAAGGTGGGTGTCGTTTAGGTCGAGAGTTTGAAGGTAGATGATCAGTTGAGTCGGGGTAAGAGTTCTTGAAGAGGAGAGACTTTAGTTTCGAGTGGAAAGCCTTGGCGGTGATGGATAGAGGAGCCTGATGCGGATGATGATTGGTGATTGGAGATGATGGTTGAGGAACCGAAAAAGTGCGGAATTCAGGAGGTAGGTCGTTCCAGAGACGTGGTGCAGTGTTGGATATTGCTCGGTTGGAGAACTTGAGATGAGTAGTGACAGGAGGTCGAGAGAGAGTCAGAATGGAGGAAGATCTGGTAGAGCGGGTTGGCTGGATGGTGAAGAGGTCGCGAAGATATCTGGGCTGGGAGTGTTGTAGAGAGTTGTAGGTTAGTGATAAGACTTTGAAGTGAATTCGCTCTGGGATTTTTAACCAATGGAGTGATTTGAGGATGGGAGTGATATGATGATGCTTGGGCGTTCTGGTGACAGCTCTGGCTAATGAGTTTTGGATGAGCTGCAGACGCTTTAGTTGGGTAGATTCAAGGTTGAGAAAGAGGGAATTGCAATAGTCAAGCTTTGAGTGGACAATGGAGGTAGCAATGGTGGAGGCAGTTTTGAAGTCGAGCATGGGTCGGATGCGGCGGAGGTCACGAATGTGCATGAAGCAGGAGCGCGAGAGGTTAGATATGTGGTTAGAGAAGGAGAGATGTGTATCAAAGGTTACACCAAGATTGCGGACAGGGGCATCGGAGGTGAAGGTAAGAGATGAAGAGTCAGTGGATAGGTGTATTGAAGGGTCAGGGATTTTCTTGATTTGGTCAGGAAGGCCTAGGATGATGAATTCTGTTTTGGAAGGGTTGAGGCAGAGGAGGTTGGACGACATCCATTGAGAGACTAGGTTAACCACATTGAGTAGTTTGGCAATGGAGGTGGAAAAAGAGCTTGGGGAGAAGGATATGTAGAGTTGGGTGTCGTCTGCGTAGAGATGGTGGTCAACAGAGGAGGATTTTATGAGATGGCTTAATGGTGTGGTATACAGAATGAAGAGCAGTGGACCCAGGACGGAGCCTTGAGGAACACCACAAGAAAGTGGGAGGGGTTGCGAACAGTGGCTGGAGGCTTAAACAGAGAAGGATCTGGAAGACAAGTAGGACTGGAACCATTGTAGCGCAGTGCCAGAGACGCCAAACCAAGATGAAAGTCGATGAAGAAGGAGGCTGTGGTCAATGGTGTCGAATGCGGCGGAGATGTCGAGGAGACAGAGGCAGGAGACTTGCTGATGGCTGACGGCAGAGACCAGTTTATTGTAGAGAGAGACGAGTAGAGTTTCTGTGGAATCGGCTACTCTTAAATCCCTCTAAAACACAGCTCATTTGGCTGGGTAGCCGTAGACAACTGCAGGGTATCGACTTTCCTCAACTTACCCTGCTCTTTCCTCACATAACCTTTTCCCTCACAGTTCGTGATCTAGGACTTTCTCTTGACTCCGAGCTTACTTTGTCTCAACATGTGAACTCAATTGCACGGAGTTGTTATTATCAGCTTCGTCAGCTTCGAGTGGTCTCTCGCTCTCTCTCTCATGATGCAGTCGTGGTCCTTGTTCATGCCTTTGTTACTAGTCGAATTGACCACTGTTCCTCACTACTTGCTGGCCTTCCCCTTGGTGTTTTGGGGCGACTAGATCGAGTTCTACGCTCGGCTGCTCGGCTTATTGGACGGCTTCCTAAGTACTCTCCTGTCTCTGCATACATGCGTGATGTGTTGCATTGGCTGCCTGTCTCTCAGCGGATCTCATATCGCATTGCTGCTCTGGTTTCTCGTTGTGTTCTTGGCTGCGCTCCATCTTACTTGCGTGATCTTTGTCGCCCAGTGTCTGATGTTCCAGCGCGTCGGGTGCTTCGCTCTGCGACGAGGGGTGAGTTCCTTGTTCCACGGACTCGCTTGGCTATTAGGCAGCGCCGTGCTTTCTCGGTTGTTGGCCCTTCCATCTGGAATGACCTACCACTTAAGCTCCGTTTTTTACTTTTAAGCCATCTGACAGGGTTCTACAAGTCCCTCAAGTCTTTTTTCTTTAGTCGTGGCTGGGCTGGGAGCGCTCCTGAGTAGTTTCTTGAAGGGGCGCTATATAAATGCTCTGAATGAATGAATGAATGAAATGAGTCAACTGCACAATAGACGATACCAATCGCAAACTTTACGTCAAGAACCATTCTATTTTAGGCCCTGATATATGATGAAGAAGAGATGCAGCTGATGATATACTGTATGGAAGGCAGCATTACGTCTTTAGCAAATGGCTTACCGATTAGTTCCAGTGAATCCGTAAGAGGCAACTGTTTATCAGAAGGAACCGGATCAGACCCAATTGTCTGTAGAAAATCAGAATAGAGGAAAGAGGATTCAGTTTACCATAGCAGCAATTATTTTACAACTGGTTCATGACTGTCGTACTACGCCAAACCTACCTTTAGGATATCCTTTTCAAACCTACCTAGACCAACAAACGGTCAAAATATATAGGCCTACACCGTAGGATACACGCAACACATGTTTATTTCCCTGCAATTCTGAGTCGGAATATCACGCCACCTTTCGTAGAAGGCAATCGCTGTCCAGGAAAATCTTGGACGTATTATTATTATTTCTTAGGTTGAAATTTTATTATTGTATAAGCCTTTACAAGTCGCCGAATTCCATAATTTTGAGTTCGTATGAATACATTGCATTTGCAACATGTTTTATATCTGTAGTAGTCAAAATGTATTCGTCGTTATTATCAGCATCATTGTCATTTTCATTATCATCATTGCTATTATCATTAGGACGATTACGATCATTGTTGTATGTTTTTTGCGTATTATTTGCATCCATGTATGTATTTATGTATGCTTAAGCATGTATTGTATTTGTGCATATTTAAAGGTATGTATATGCATGTGTATGTAAAGTATGCAACTATGCATGTATGTACGTGTGTGCATTGTACGCAAGTATGCATAACATGTATATATGCATGCATGTATGTACGTATGTAACTGCATAACGACTTTGAAGAATTAGTTCTGCATTAACTCGTTTCTCAACATCACCTCATTTGTCATCAACGCTATAATCATCTTCATCGTCATCATCGTCGTCGTTGTCATCATCTGACATCAGATGCTCTCACCACTGATGAGGCGAATGGTAGCATGTGAAGTCCGCAGTTTCGACAATACCAACCACCTGTTAAGATGGCTTCTCGCCCGTCACAATTGTCTTCTTCTCCCCCGCACGTTGCTTCTGGCAACGCACGAACAGGAAACTGAGCATCTGTCGACTCTTCACCAAACTTCTTCAGAAGAATGATCAGAGGAGAAGCACAGGATGGACACCACTGCAACAAACACCAAACAATCTTAAAGACGTCGTATTATAATAGCCTCTATAGGCTTCTCAATAATCCGGAGAATATAATCACGCATGCAGTATACGCTCGTGCATACCTACATACATGCATGCATACATGCATGCATACATGCATAAATACATATAAATACATACATACATACATACATACATACATACATACATACATACACATACATACATACATACATACATACATACATACATACATACATACATACATACATACATACATACATACATACATACATACATACATACATACATACATACATCATTATCATCATTGCTACCTTTCTCGAGGTGCTTATGATCCCTCGGAACTAAAATAGCTCTGGAAAAGTAAAAATGTCTGGTTAGAGAGAACTGTTTATTATTTTATTATTATTATTATTATTATTATTATTATTATTATTATTATTATTATTATTATTATTATTATTATTATTATTATTATTATTATTATTAGTACATACTGTCATCATCATCGTCGTCGTCATCGTCACCTAGTCGTTATTACGAAAAGTCACATGGAAATGCGAGGTGCTGCAATTACAAAGGTAGAATGCCTTAGACCTCTGGGGGATTTCAAAAAATTTAAATTTTCTATAGGTTTATGGACTTCATGTCTGTCTTTCTTTCATTAGCTATATCGCTTCTCTTTCTGTACATTTCTATGAGTTCATGCCAACCTTCTTTGATTAACTATTCCATGATTTTTTTAACGTTGAAACGTCACAGCCTCGTCATTTTTGAGTTGACAAGGCAGAAATATCACTCCATTTACTGCTATGGATAAAATAAATGCAATGGTGAAGAAACTTCAGTTCATTTAGTCAGACCTGAGCAATCTCGTGTAACTTCATTTCATTTTCTGGAGTCTTTTGTAATGGAGAATGAGCTTAAACTTCATGCTAATCTGATCGAAGATATCAAGAAACATTGCTCTCAGTATCAGTTGATATTAGATTTACATTTATAGACCCCCTATTTTCCTGAACAGTTTTATGACAAGGAATGGATTCGAAATCCATTTTCGGATGTAGTGTTGCCGGCTGATTTTTTCCAGGAGAGAGACCAGTTTGTTGAACTGTCATGTGATGGTGAATTGAAGAACGAATTCAAGAAAGACACGTTGTGTGATTTTTGGCTGAAATGAAGAGCTGAATATGGATTTATTTCTGACCGAGCTTCAAAATGTTTGATTCCTTTCAGCACGTCATATCTGTGTGAAACAGGTTTTGCAGCTATGCTTGCGATCAAAAACAAATACAGAACAAAGCTTGAACTCGAACCAGATTTGCGTTTGAAATTGACAAATATTAAACCAGATAATTATTGTAAATCTGTGCTTGTCAAAACAAGCCCACTGCTCACTTTAACACTTTCTAATAGTGATTTAATTTTTTCATTTTTGTTGATATGACTACAATCGTAAGTTAAAATTATATTACTATAAAATGTTCTATGACTAATACCTTGTTTCACCAATGATTAAAAGGAGTTGTTAATTGAAAGGTTAATTCACGCTCTCATGTTGTTTTTCACCTAACCTTTCTGCCAGTTCTGGGGGTACGCCAGCATTCGATTTTTTTTACCTGGGGGTACAATAAAAATAAAGTTTGAAAACCGCTGCCTTAGACCAACCTTTATGCTTTTAGAGACGGATGATTCAGTCAGGGGCGAATTTCCGTAGATACGATTAGACAGAAAAATGGATAACAACAACGGTTCGTGTTTTGTCTCCATTGCGTCCACCTCTATTATCGTCCAGCTAGATCATCTCTGAGTCTCGACAACTTGGCATCTCCCTGAAGATATCTTGTTTCGGGTTTCTCCTGTGTTATGTAATAGCCTATCATCCAGTTATAGTATTGAATTCATCCGTTGAGAAGCCTTTATGTAAATACGATTTAAATAATTAACTGTATTTTCAATTTTATGTAACAGAAACTGTTGTTGAAGGAACCAACGCTACTCTACCATCTCTATCGCTGCAATGCATGGGGAATTACACTTTCATTGTCTATCCCACGCGCTTCGACTGCGACCCCCCCCCCCATTGGCACAGAGCGCGGGACGGGCTCTGTTCGTTCGTCTGCCTTCACTAAGCGTAGGTAGGCTATAGGCACATGACTCTCATTTCTAATTCCAATGTTCAGGGCTTCAGGCGTAGTATCTCTTTCAAGCGAAATGACACAGCTCAGTCTAGTTTTCTATATGTGAGCCAGCAGAGTTAAATAGAGCATGACACTCTTCACTATGAAAGCCCATTGTTGACGTCAGCCATAGTATATATATATTTATATTTATATATATATAAGTATATATATATATGATTTACACGCATATACGCTATATATATATATATATGTAATCTTATAATATAGGCTCGGCGATTGACATTCTCAATTATAGTCTCCAACATCAACATCAATCCTACTGGATATACTGTAAAAGTGACAATAAAAGACTTCAGAAAGTCTTACACGTCACGTCAGCTCAAGCGAGAAAACTCTTTCAAAAGCACCTGCAAAACCTCGGTCTCTATTACTTTCTAAATATAAATCTATGTAAGTTTAATTGACATTAAAAGTTGGACGTAGCCAGATAGATCTAAATACGATGATTAGACATAACACTATAGCATAGGACTAGCCATAATATTTACAATAGCGTATTGTCGAAGCTGAGATCCGAAATGTAGAGAAAATTGAACATTAGGCCTAAGGCGCAACCTTAGCTATCAACAGAAAATTAGGATGCCTACCAGTATGAGAATACATACCTGGCTATTATGGCTTAAGTGCGCCTTTAGGGTCTACTCGAGCGGGCGATTAGAAATTTGTAAATCGTTCAACATACACAAGTGCTTAAGGAAACAAAATATATCTTCCTAATCAATAGCGTATTCTTACTCTAATCCATCCTCCACTTTCCAAGCTTTCTCGTCCTCAACGAAACTCGCCCCAGATGGTGATGGCGTACTGCGTTTAGCATTAGTCATCGCCAACACCTGGTTTCTCTCACTGGATAAATTGAGACTATAGATCAGCTCCAGTCCGTCTGGCCAGTAGCTAATCTACCAGAATTCTCTCGATTATTATCATACATTAGACATACACTCAAATGGCTCATTATTGAGGAGGACAGATTAAAATTCAAGATCCCCTCCTGGGCCAGACTTCGTTGGTTGGATCTGCATTATTATAGACACGAGACCGGTTTGTTCCGGTTTCAGCTCATTCAGATCTCTAGTCGCTTCGTTCAACGGCACGTGGAAACCTCGCTGATGTACGTCAACGCGACCACACAGTCTGCTTTCTCGAGCGTTGGTCCATTCCTTTGAAACGATCTTCTCTCTGACATTCAAGCTATATCGTGAAACTCTGCTGAAACTGTTTTCTAGCTATGTTAAGACCCGACTGTTCAGATACCTTAGACTCTGTTCATAGGTCTTTTTTTGACTTACTTGACTTATGGCCTTGGCGATGCTCCCGCACGCATAAGCCGCTCGTTTATGGAAGACCTCCATCCCTCTCTGTTTTTTTTACATACATACTTACTTACATTTGTAATTGTAATTGTAATTGTAATCGAACATTTATATAGCGCTGCTCAAAAATCAGCAGCGCTCTCGACCTGCTTCAGTGCCTGCGTCAGAGAACAAAAATGTCTTAAGGCGTACATACATAGATACATTCATTCATATATACAAAGTGAACCGTTCTGAGACGTCGGAAATTAATCCGAGGACTTGAAACATTGCAGCAAAGAAAACTTTTCCACACAGTGGCACACAATCATGTTGATTCCTTCTGTCAACGATTAGCAACGATGTCGACCGCTTATAGATATGTTCCTTATCTTGACTTCTATGACTGTTCAAACGATTCAGCCAACAGTCGCTGTTTATCACTTTAACGACGAGCTGCATTGGTTTCCTATTCACTTTTAGTAGCCTACACGCTTTCCGTTAAAGTGTCAATTGAGTTGACGTCGCCGTCAAATTTCAAGAGCTTAGGAAACAGATCTCCAGTGTTGTTTCTTGAGTATGCACACATCGCTTCAAATCTCAGCCTCTTGTTTAGAGTGGTTGACAAACAAGACTAAAACAAACAATTCCATCTTGAATTGAGACATAATTATCATTAGTTTCCAGATTAGTAGGCCTATATAGGGCATACTGATCAAATTAAAGAACGTGACAACATCTGAGAGGCAGTGAGAGCCAATCGGACCTATAAACAAAGACTACTGGTGTATGTATGCACATATGTATACATTTAATTTGTTTTATTGTTTAAGATTTACTATGATTGATTTTTCTGTTACGCTGTTTTCTGTTCTTTTGTGCAAGATTCTTATTTGTTTAGGCGCGCTATAAATGACAGTCTAATAATAATAGTCTAATAATAAGTGCACCTAGTTTTAAGACGATTTACTCTTAGGGTCACCCAATAAAGATGGTCGGAATTTCTTAATTCCCACCGTCTTTTGTCGCAAAGGAAGAGCCGTGATGTGCGTGGACCTTGCTCGTTGACTCTCACACTTTCAAGCTAAGAATATAACAATGGATAACGGCAAAAAACAATGCCACACGTCAAACTCTATTATTCAGGCATCTGAACTCGGTAATACCGGCCACAATAGCAACGCCGTATGTGGGACATATGACGCCAACGGAACACTATCTTCATATGGGCTTCATATGTGTATGGCTACATTATGGTAGGACTTGTGAAGACGACATTTGAATATTATCGTAAGGGTTTCGTATGTCCTATATATGACATTGCTGTTGGACCATTGGAGTGGAGGTGCTTGATATTCTAGTGGTTAGCGTGTAGGTATCTCCAACCGATAGATGAGAGTTCAAATCCCTCACGGAAGATAGATGTTTCCAGATTTCTCCATCTGAGTTCATAGCGAACTAGGTTATCAAAATCCAACTGCGCGATTGACTTGCTCATTGCTCAATGTCCCTACACAGTACCTGCCTTGGGCGAGACTCTTCGCGCAATAGGCCGAACGCTCCAATCAATTTGGCCACTGTGTACAAAGGCCTCTGTAGCAACTCCTCAGAAACCTTTACGAAGATCAAATCGCTACCACAACAATTCAACAACGGCTATTAGTAGGCTACAACATCGTCTGACATGTGTCAGTTAAACATGAAGCAACTAGAGACATTTCATCCATTTATTAGCGGAAAGTATCATCCCATGTGTACAAAGTATTTAAATCTGCTGCATGCGTTTCTAGTCATCATTATTGCTTAAGTCCCGAAAGAACGTAGCCTATGCATAAAGAAATCGTTTATTGTTCTCTGTTGAATGATGATAAGTGTCGAGATAACAAAACGTATAGCAGTTGCAGACTAATGCTAATTAAAAATAAAATGTTTGATGTTCTCGATGTAGTCTACCTACGATCACAGCAAAAACAGCAGCAAAGCATAAACCTCCGTACGCACCGTTAGTTAGAAAGCACAAAAATCGTACCTGTAAAACCACTGTTTCAACTGAGGTTTCATTAGAGGAGATACAAACTACTTTAGTAGGTATGAAACTTATAAACATCATAGACAGAAGATACTACCTTCATCCAATCTTCATGAGCATCTGAAAGTCATTCTAAATTACTCTAAACTAAATAATATAATAGCTTAGGCCTATTAATTTTTAACCCCGTTAAAAATAGAGTTTGATTGTTATTTAGGAAACGCTAACTACTGAAGCCGCATTTTATGATTAAATTGATTTGCATCTGAATGCATTAATTAGCATAAGCAGAAAGTATTAAAAGTTAAGAGTTCGCTGGTGTAGGTTTTCTGGGTTGGGCTTTTATTGGGCTTTTGGCCTAATCCTGTTGGAAGATTTTGCTGACGAGATCAACGATTTGTCGATTCCTGATGGATGAGAAGATTTTCTCGAGGGATTTGTCCAATCGATCGGACTCCGTTCCATGGTTGAATCGAACATTCAAAGTTGCTCTTACGTACATGTACGCCTCTCTGGTTCCTGAAAATACACCAACAGTTAAGTGATTTTACAAAAGCACTGGCAATAATATTACCCTTATGTAAAAAATGTAAATTTATTCACCAGCCAGGCGCCACTGTCGGACCATGCGTTTAGGCAAATTTTAATCCTAGTGCTGATGAATTTGTCCAAGTCACACGTCTAAGCAAATTATAATATTATATGTCAATTTGTTTTTCCCAGTTCAGTTCGTCCTGTCAATTTTTTGACGTCGTTCAGTTCTAAACTTAAGGCAATTTGTTTCAACTTGCATACCACCCGTAGTCTCACTTCTGGTTTCTCCATTTAAAGTTTCGCTAAAACGTGCTAAATATTGTCAGGAATCCACCTTCTAATTACCGAACCGATTATTTTCATCAATCCAGATTCTATTAAATGGAAAACTTAGTTTCACCCATCCAGCTTGGTGTCCAGCTTCTATTTACGGGAAAAAGTAGGGCCTATTTCGATAAATCCAGCTTCTACTTCAACACAAGAATGTTCTCATCAATCCCACTTCCAGATGGGGACAGTTTTTTTTATCAATCCAGCTTCAATTTAAAGTGACAATATCAAATAACTTCGTAGGTAAAATGTCTGTTGGCGAAATGTCTGCAGACGAAGTGTCGTAGACGAAACGTCTGTAGGCGAATTGTCGTGACGCCATTGGTTAACGATTTTGTAAATCTTTAACCTTGTTAAAATATGGTCATTGTAACGTAATTGTTTTATAAACTATCATGAAACCGTCGAACAGCTGACGAACGAAACTCCTTTTTTATATCCTTTGCACTTTGGCTTTAATAGTCCAGACCTAAATCCTGTAGACTATTAAATCTGGGGAATAATGCTTAAAAGAGTCTAAATAAAAAAAATTGAAGGTGATGATCTACATCAACTATTAGGCAGGCACAGGATGAATGGATCAACGCATATGTTACAGCCAACATCGAAGTCGCAGGAGGACACGTGAGAACAACTTACAGCCTAGATAGTCAAACTTGTTAGTTTAATTGGCTGCTTTCCAAATTTGATTAAAATTTAATTGTTATTTATTTTGAATGCACAATATTATAAAGTTTTATACGGTGTCTCTTTTTTCCACTCATAGTATATATATCTATAATATTATCAATCTGAAAGTCTTTCCTTCTGTTTGTCCGGCTAAAGGCTCGCGAACGGAACGCTCACGCAATACGAAAATTTTTACAAACCTGTTTATAAGAATTTGAAGGTCAACTGTACTATTCTCAACTCACAATTGACTTTAATTTCCGATTTATGTACATTTTAAGTTTCGACATGGTCACATTCTATATCAGTAACGGCAGCCATTTGTCTTCGAGTTAGGCGAGGCTAAATATGCAAATCAGGCGCATTCGTCATAAAACCACGATGTCGCCCTGAAAAATTACGCGCGCTAATGGAACACTAAAAACTCGAGAATTGGAGGCCCAGCTCGAAGAGGTAATAGCAGAACGGCCGAGCTTCGTCTACTATCATATTTAGCCCGGGGAACAAATAATAGGCCTATATAAGGTCGAAATCACCCGTGCGAAGCTGGGTAACGCCGTCTAGTATAATATAATATTAAAGTACATAGTGGTAGTAACTTTGCAAAAACTGTTTGTGTGTAAAGCCATATCTCACTCTCCTATTGTTGACTTACAGCTTATAAATAAATACACCTCTTATTTAAGTTCAGTAGGTTATTAAAATTCAAAATCTGAGTTCAATATATGAATTCAACATTAGATGTCAAACCAGTTAATAAGTAAATACAACACATACATTCAATGTTTAAACTTAATATTTAAACTACACATTTCTTGCCTTTTCCGAGACATTTGGAGACATCTACGACGTGCTGTCCTGTCTTCATTCTCTCCGTCAGGACGTTAATCTCATTGGCGAACTCCACCAGTATTCCGTTGACTTGTACTCCTCTGGAAACGAGAAAGCTTTCCAGTTTGCTGGAACATCCCTTCATATTGAAGGCCAGTTGGTACCACGGAAATGGGATTTCAGCAACGACGATCTTTTCAGCCAGTTGACAGCGTGTCAAAAGTGTCTCCAATGTGCCGAAGACCTGACCTTCAAGCCAACGAAGGTCAACAGCCTGATACTGAGCACACAGCGCGTTTGTCAACATCATCTGAAGGATCTCCAACGCAGTTCCGGTCATCCTGGCACTGACCAGTGCCATCGAGTTGACCGACTGGTTGTGCATCTCGGCGCTGACGACGTGATTGGTCAGCGGGTTCGTCAGGTAGTCGAGTTCCGATGAGTAGGACGCAGTGGCCGTATCGATGCCCTTGAACCCGAAGTCGGAGTTGACGTCACATCCGCTCAGGTTCGGCGGAAGTCCGTCGTTCATCGTGTAGTTGAGGATCTCCGACAGCTGAGCAAAGATGAGTTTGCCGCACAACTGGAGCGCTTGACGTGTTTGATTCATGGAGATCGTTGTACTGATTCCCTTGAAGTTTCCGCCGTGGAGGATCTCATCCCTGCGATGGTCGATGATGGGGTTATCGTTGCTCGAGTTCAATTCGATGGTCACCCGACGGATCGAAGCCAGGAGAATCTCTGTCGTTGGTCCCAACCATTGGGGTGATGTACGAAGCGGGTAGCGGTCTTGTTTTAAGGTTCCTGGGTTGTCATCTTTTGACGACTCTAGTCCGTGCCTGGCCAGCTCTGATCCTTCGAGCAACTTCAGAAGGTTAGTTGCGACCTCCTGGTTGCCTTGATGGGGAAGACCTCTATGAACGGTTGGATGGAAAGACTCCATCCTTCCGCGAAGGCATTCCACCGACATGGCAGTCGCCATCTGTGTCAAAAGGACGGCGATGCTAGCGTCGAAGAGAACTCTGGCGGCAAAGGTCGAGGCGAAGGACGCTGAGTTGATAACACCAAGAGCCTCCTTGGCCTGGAACTCGATGATCGGAAGTTTGGCATCCTTGAGGGCTTCCGTCGCAAGGACTTCCTTTCCGCGGTAGATGACCTTGGATTCCGGGCGACCGGACATACATGCTGCGATGTAGGAAGTGGGAAGAAGATCCCCGCTAGCGCTGATCGTTCCACGTAGCGGAGTGAGGGGAATGATGTCAGCATTGTTCATGCCACAGAGGAGTTTGACCACTTCAGGTCTAACCCCAAAGTATCCGAGGGCAAGGCTGTTGGCACGAACGGCCATCACCCCACGAACAACGTCCAGATCGATTGTCTGACCAAAGCCAATGTTCAGGTGGCGAATGAGGGAGCGCTGGACTTCGAGAAGGTCCGAACACCTGACATTTGCACTTCCGCCGAAGCCGGTGTTGACGCCATAGATCACGTGACCGGATGCTATTTTCTCGTTGAGATAGGCGACGTTTTTTCTGAGGACTTCCTCGAGATGAACTGCGATTGAGACACTGTTGACTCGCTTGCCAGACACTGCGACCAGCTTCGGAATGGTCAGCGAATTTCCATCCAATTCCAAGGACTCGCCTTCCAAAGTTTTCCATTCATTCAAAAGTCTCATTATAGCGGTCATGTGATTCTCCTGAGTCGCCATTTTCAATGTGATTCTTTAGAAACAACAAACACTGATCGACGATCGTAAATGTGACTCTGCACTATGCATGCATGTATATATGTGTCTGTATGTATGCATGCGATTTGTATGTTTGTATGTATGTATGTATGTATGTATGTATGTATGTATGTATGTGTATATTAGGGTGTGTCTTAAAAGTGAAGTTTCAAAATTAAAATCGGTCAGGTTTTTGTGTTCCACCTTGAGAAACATTGTCATTTGCCAAATTAGATGAAAATCGGAGAGATTTATTACTTGCTCAAAGCCCCGGAAGAATTATCACTTAGACAACACTGTGATACATTGTCATTTTTAAAGATGAAAAAATTTCAGCACTCAAACAGAAGATTATAAGGCCAAATCAAAGGAAATACTGTCAGTTTTTTTGTCATTTATTTATTCTCTTTAGTGCTTTTGGGAATTTGTTACTCGACCATTTGCCGAGCAAACTATTTCTCTTCCTCTTTTCTGACCGGGGCTTCATTGATGGACTGCATGAGAGCCACTCCTTTCTCCGCCAAATCGTTCGTCACTCTTAGGGCGGTTATGTTGCCTTTTGCTTCATTGTGTGATTGTTCTGACTCCCATTGTTACGGGTCTCGATTAATAAAAGAGTCATTCAGTCAGAGGATCTGGAATGTTTTGGTGGTAGACGTGGTGAAGAAATCGGGTAGTGCTCTTGTAGGTGAATTATGTATGGTAGGAAGCCTCTTTGGAGGTTCATCAGATCCATGATTGTTGCGCATGCTGTAGAGTGTATAAATGAGCATATACATGTTTCATGTGTTCATATATGTACTTGTTGAACCAACGAAAACCATTCTATTTGATTGGGGTTTAGTACAGTCAGGTGTTTTCGCGCATGCATAATCTACATGTATACTAGAAGTATGAAAGTTTGTCCTTCTTGGTGTCCCAACAAAGGCTGACAAACGGAACGCTATAGCGATACGAAAATTTTTACAAAACCTTATAAGAATTTGTAGGTCAATGCGACTATTTTCAGCTCGCATCAATTTACTTTAAATGTCGATATACGGACATTTTGAATGTTTTGGTGTTTTCGAAGTGGTGACTACTGTTGCAAAATTACGCTGCCATTTCTGATTTCTCAAAACGTCATACGACACACAGCCTCCTAAATAGAGCATTCGCAAGGCATTTCGGGACTTCTCCGACAAGCCAAAGACCTCATCTAGCTACATTGGTAAGAGTTGCGTATGTTAGGTCGCATGCGCCTCTGTGCTATTATAGAGAGCGTGTGGATCGCGGTTCGCTTCCCGATGCTGGCTTATTTCAGAAATTTAAATCGGGCTAACACAGTCCTTGCACGGGGATCCTAATTTCCTAAATGGAGTGGCGTCCATTCAAACGGGAGAGCGGTGTTGAAGGGTTGGAACTCATCCGATCAATTAATTGAAAAATGAGCAGGGTCGAGGCCATAATTATTTGGTCGCTATGGAAAATGCGAACGTTTACATGTTACATTTTCAAATCCAGCGGGAACGGTATATAGGATAGAGCAAATTCAAATACACGGGCGTATCCGGTGAGTACAAGCCGAAGCAGCCAAAGTTAACCACGCAAATCAAGCGGGAACGATTATATAAAGGTAGAGATAAACCGGGTAACAAAGTCTAGTTGCAAATAATTTTATACTTATGCTTACATCCCTGTGCGTAGGTATATGCTACCTCTGTTAACACTCAAATCGCTCTGTTAATAACCTATCAAAGAATATAGTAATTAGTTGTAGACTGATGATTGACATAAAATATCTGTTTTGTTCATAAATAAATTATCTTTGATATAAATATTGTAAACAGATATTTTTGGTAGGCCTAATAAAGGAACTTTTGCTGTAATAAATTCTGATATCAGCTAAGGATAGTTTTCGCCACTGCTTTCTACATCCTGTATACTTGTTTGTTGAAGATGTCAACGAATGCAGGAACGTTGCCTATCCTGGCATTACTCTATTAATGTCTGGTTAAATTTGGTTGAATTGAGTTTACAAAAGAAAATACGATTCTATCAGAAATACGACTGCATACCATTTCTTCCTAAGCGATGATGCACTGAAGGCTGATGCACTGCTTACCAGTATGCAATCCTCTATTTGATGCGCGGTGGCCTTGGTTCTTCTGCAATGTCCGACGTCAACTGTGGAACGATGTTACAAGGACGGGACTGGCATTTTATTAACAATGTCACGTGATTTTGATTAACGCTGTTTTTTGGTTGAGAAGGATTTAAAAATCGACTTACGTCAACTGCGAGTTTCACTACGTAGGCCTACGCATGTCTGGAAAACCGGTTTCGCAGATCTCCATGGTCTGCGAAACGTTATTGCATTCCAAGGTTATTTTTTAGATTTTAGGTGTTACAAGAACGCCAATCGCAGTCGCAGCATTAAAAATTGAAATATCCTCCCAGGCTTCTACCGTGAGCTTTAGTCGAAATTTAAAAAGCGAGATAAGTAAACGCTACAGTTTTAGCCTAGAGTGAAATTATACAGCAACATTCTGCTCTGAATTGTTGGGGTCATTGCATAATAAAACGTAACGTCGACAGTGACCGTTTTGACCTACCCAGTACTGTCTTCTCGAATGCAGCCATTCTCACCACGAGCAAATTGGTAAAAGAATAATTAAAATGTAACAATATTTGTCTGAGTTATGGCTATTTTCCTCTGAAATTGACCTTTTGACCTTAAAATAACCTTGGATCGCCTTACATTTAATAGCCTTGTTTCTTATTCCAGGTAGCCCTTATCTAGAAGAGAAAAACAAGAAAGAATTAGCTGATTTCAAGAATAATTGGTTGAGATCTGGCCATTTTTGTCTGATTTTTGCTAGATTAAATTTTTTCTGACCTTGAAATGACCTTGAATTATTCACAATTTAGCATCAATATTTTAGTCCGATATAGCTCTCGTTGAGACAAATAGAAAAAAATCGGACTATTGATTCATTTTTTAAAATAAAAAGTGTAAATTGAAAATGGACCCAAGTTCCAAGTCCCGAGGCTGAGCGCCTACAGTCCTGCAATTTAAAGGGTCTATGGTTGCCCCTAACAACCCCTCGGTTATCGTACCGACCATGAGCACGGTTATATTTAGAAGGCCGTGCCATGAGACGATATTTTATAACTCGGTTCGAGTTCGTGACGTCGGATAATGCGTTGCCCATAGCAACGTCTAGATTTCTGCACCGGTACCAAACGCCGTCAAAAATGCATTGCAGTTACACTTTATAACCGCAAAACCATAGACGTCTTAATAATAGCTAGCTATTATATAGAAGTCCATGCGCAAAACCCTCTCCGGTTCGAGTTTTCAACGTCACACAATACGTTGCCTCTGGCAACGGTAGATTTTCCGCACCGGTTCGAATGTCATTCGAATTAACATGTAAAGTGTCCTCAATGAACCAAAAACTCGAACCGGTACCGTCGTCAATAGCAAGACCATACAAATTGAACTTAAAAACCATAAAACTAGCACCGGATCAACTGTCAATCAACATGCAATGCAAAATGCAGTCAATAGCGTTCATAATTAAACTTAAACGCCACGTAGGCCTATAAAAAGAAATAATAAGCATACATTTAAACTGAACAGGCGAATTTCGCCACAGTCGGCCTCATACTTTATGCAGCCTTGAGACTGGCACAACTAGATTGAATAGGGCCTAGACAATGGCTGCGGCAAATTCTGTTCTAGGCGTACTCAACAGAGTATTATAAATTCAGATTCATAAGCTGAATAATTGCCATACAATCACTTTTAATGGATCCCTGCGGGCCCGCATGACGACTCGGTGGCAACTGCAATAGGCCCCCCTCCCCCATCGGCAAAATATTTAATTAAATCGGCTTCAAACGTCTGTGCATGATCACGTACTGCCGTCGACTGTTGATGTGCATTTTAAGGACGCCATAGGCCTATGTATAACTTAGGAGAAACCGTAGTTTACGTTGACAAATTATTTTTATGTCCTCATGTAAAAACGTAAAGTAGGCCTACTTTACGTTGGTAATTAGGAAAAGTCTGTAGGGGAACTAAGGGCGATACGGATCCCGTAAGGAATTTTCGGATTTAAATAGCCATAAATGTGCAACAAGGGCACATTTTATTTTCTACTCACAGCCCGTGGCACATAAAGTAACCTAGCTATGGGTAACACAAATTTAATTGCATCCTTTTTGATGAGGTTATTTTTCTAATTAAAACTTTTCGTAAGTACTGGGCAAGATGAACCACTGGAGTCCATCTTGCCCCACACATTAGGCTTCATTTAAGCATGTGTTGAGCTCATGCAGAATAGGATTTGCATGTACAAATGCTATTATCTCTAAACTAGATAGTAAGAACAACACAAAAGATTTGTGTTGGACAATTATTTCAACACTAGATGTTTGCCCATCCTAGGACGGTGAAGCTGCAGCGATCTCGGGTGGGTCACTTAAAATCAGCCCTTCCACTCTACCCTCCCCTCCTTTCCCACTCTATTCTCCTCTTCCCTCCAATCCACTCCCACGCGTCCCCTACCGACGTGTCTGGCTGTCGGCCGTTGAGCGGCGATCGTGTGTGGCTGGCCCTCTGTGCGTGACCCGAGCGAAAGGGGCCGTCCATAAATGACGTCACGCTATTTTGGTCGATTTTTAACCCCCCTCCCCCCTCGTCACACTTCGTCACAAAAAGTAAGACCCCCTCTGAAAATGACGTCACAAAGCTCTGACCCCCAAAACCAATTTCCATGGCGAAGCAAAATGCTCTTTCATGGAACAAATAGCGAAAGCATGAATATTTTAAATTCTAACGGTGACCAAATATTGAAATAATTAGAAAATTATTAATAATGGTGCCCGTATATATTAAAATAATTAAAAAAATAATGAAAATTTAATCCTCAAAATTAGTGCTGTTGTTATTAAAATTAAATTGTTGTTAATTGTTAAATTTAATAACATAGACCTGGTGTGACGTCACACTACTCAGACCCCCCACCCCCATGTCACACATCGTCACAAATTTCCGACCCCCTCCCCCTTAGGTGCGTGACGTCATTTATGGACGGCCCCAAACAGCGTAACATGACAGACGCAGATTTCTGTTCGTTTATATTACTGATATGCGAGTTATCAGTGTACGCCTAAAGTAGACATCGTGGCACATAAATCTCTGTGATAATTAATTAGACTCATTGTCTAGCAAATTTAAACATTTGTCCTGCTTTTGTTTTTTGTCCTGCTTTCAACTGCTTTTAGCTTTAATATCTATAAAGCGAGATGTTTTTTCGGACTTTAACCTAAGTTATAGGCCTACACAGCTTAGTTACTGTTATAAGAAATGAAACAAAACTTCTAGCCTTATTCTCATTCATCAGTCCTTGGCATTCGTTATGCAACCATTTCTTTGCAGCGACCGACGACCAGCGTGAGACCAGTCATCTACTACAGCGCCTATTAGTCGCCCTACAGATTGGAAACTCTTTGTCTGTGCTAGGCACCTCAGATTGCAACAATAGTAGCCCGGGACTGAATGAAGGCTTTAAAAATATTGAAAACAGTTAATTTAATTTGTCGGCATATGGGTTTGTTGGCGTTATGAAGAAATAAATCTGTAGGCCTATTATTATTATTATATTATTATTATTATTATTAGGCTATTATTATTATCATCATCATCATCATCATCATCATTATTATTTGTATTATTGTTATTATATTAATGTAGTAAAATTAGCCTAATGATGAATAAAAAACAGTCTGAAACACGTGGAATTCACACATGCTGGGCCGGATGGATCACGAGGTCCGTCTTGCGCCATTGGTGACTGATCCAACTCGCCCCATGCAGGAGGTATAAACCTTCCACTAATGAAAGATTAAATCCGCTCTGAATCCCGCCAATATTGAATTCGTTCTTCCAACACAAAAGGGGTGTCTAACAAAATATCCTTGTAGGCTATCAAAAGCTCGCGACAATGCGTAATTGAATAAAAAGCAAATATATTGCGCCTAAAAATACGATCAGACACGTCAAAAACCGACTTTTCTTCAGAAAAACAGAAAAACTGTCGTTTTGGCCCGAAATTTTAAGCAATGTCCCAAGTCGTCAACAGTATTAAAGTAATTCAAACACATTCGGTAGGTAGCAACATCATAGATGCGTTTAATTGATGGGCTCCATCATGCCCGATGATCCATCTCGCCCCTAGTTCCCCTTGACGAATTGTCGTAGACGAAATGTCTGAAGACTAAGTTTCGTAGACGAAATGTTTGTAGACGAAGTGTCGTAGACGAAATGTTTGTAGACGAAGTGTCGTAGACGAACAGTCTGTAGACGAATTGTAGTGACACCACAGTAGGCCTGTAAGTAATTATTTATACTGTGGTGACACTCTGATCACCTAACAGAGTAATGAAACTTGGCCTAATTCTATATGTAACTAGGTCATGACGTCACATCCTGCACGATGTTTGATTCTCGGCGTGTATGGTGGGACAGTTCGTGTCAACTTCTCTGATTAAGAAACGACTTCGACAGAAGATTACGACGTCTATTTTGTATCGATTACTGGATTAAATCAATGTCTAAATCGGGACATAAAGCAGCCGCACGGTTATCGAGCGGCGTCGTTGAAATTAAGAGCAAAGTAAATGCATTTGTATTGCAATGTTATACGTTTTGATGATGACTAGGTGTTGGGTGTCATGCTTCACTGCCTTCACCTGTGCCGTACCTTGCTGCAACGAAGGTTTCGCTGACTACACCTGCTTTGTTCATTTTATTATATTCTATTCCGATACCTGCCGTTTGTTGTTGCTTTGAGGCATACCCGGCCTTGTGCAGTGACGGTGTTTAGTAGCCTTCTCAGGTAAAGGTTGTAAGCGTGAGAGTTTGAACCCGTCAGCATTAACCGTTGACATAAGGCCGATTACGAGACTATTCCAGGCGAATGGAAAACTTAGTTTCATCCATCCATCCAGCTTGGTATCGAGCTTCTATTTACGGGAAAAATTATTTCGATCAATCCAGCTTCTATTTCCACACAGGAATGTTTTCATCAATCCCATTTCCATTTAGGGAAACAGGTTGGCAGCCCTACAAAAGTTGATATGAAGAAGGTGTCAGCAGCTCCTACTGTAATACGAATTAAAGGTTGCAATTAAGAGGAAGGCCATTTGAAAAGATGATAGCCTACCACAGCAGGTTGGGAGCACGTGTGATGAGTTTTCTGAAGAGCTGCCATATAAATATGGACTTACAAGTTACAAATTACAGACTGAAATGGAATGAAATTGTAGGACAGCTGTGCAGGCAAAATGAATAAGCAGATCATTGCCATTGAATGTATAGATCAGTAATGGGAAGCCGTCGGAGTGTGTATTTTGTGTATTTTAAACAATTCGATAACTGAATTTCAGCAGATTGGTTGGGACTCGGGTGACACATATGAGTACAGACTGCATGAGAACAGTACTTAGAAAATACCTAAGAAGTTTACCTCTAACCACTTTCTTCCTTCAAAAATCGGCTCAAAACTCACTTTTTTCTTGGCCTTCAAGCACTTGGATATCTAACTGCATTTTTTTTTCAGGCGGCTGACTATTCAGATTCAGATTCTCAATTCGAAGTGACTTTGCATGTGCTACAAAATTAATTAATTAATCAGTGGTTGCCCTTGCAGTTAGCTGCAATCCGCCGACAGCTTCTAGGAAACTCTTCTCCTGTGATAATTTCTTGATGTTTCTTTGTAGTTTGATGCTGAATACAGACGAGTTGGGTTGAGTCAACAGAAACTTCCAGGCTTTGAGAGTTTCTTTGAGACAATCAGACAGATCCATGGACTGCACAGCATCTTGTTTACCATCTGGTACACAGACCCAGAGGGAGATCTCCTTCCAATCAGCAATAGTGAAAACTTTGCCAGGGCTTTGATGATGGCAAAGCCGCTTCTACGGCTTGTAATCCAAAGAAAGGGTCAGTAACGTACAAGTACTGCATGGCTCTGTTCATAACACAGGTTCATAAATCAACGCTTTGTACATGGAGTTCTTGAGGAGAACAAGTCCTTCCATAGTAACCACTTGCTATATATCCTCATGCCTACCTACACGTAGCAATATTAATTATAATATTAATTAACTATTCATATAGTGCTAATTTATGAATTGAACATCAATTACCAGTATCCTAATTATGAAATTATTCTAATTCATATATAATTAAATTCATAAATGTCAATTCAACTTTTGGAATTTGGTTAAGACTCAACTTATTCAAAGCATGCTTTAAAATGTTTAAGTGCTTTACAGTATGGTTTGGCGCTGTCTCCAGGGCCTCTCCCCAATTTACCTCTGTGAGCTCTGCTGTTTGATTTCGGTTGTCCCAAGGCGTCGCCTCCTACGCTCCACAGAAAAAGGAGTTCTTATGGTTCCTTTTGCTCGTACCGCAACTATGCAGAACCGAGCATTTTCTGTGGTAGGCCCAATGATCAGGAATGGTCTTCCACTAGAGCTGCGTCTACACCGTGGGAGTCTGCCTTTACTAACTAAACTTAAAACCTCTTTTTAGGTGCGTTGGAGTCGGTAGCACCTCTGAGTAGTTTCCTTGAAGGGGCGCTATATAAATTCCCGAGTGAATGAATGAATGCTCTGAATTTGTGTGAGAATGTACCATTGTGCCAGATCCAAAATGGTTTGCTGTCTCTCTTGGTAGGATGATGTTTTGAGCAGGTAGCACAGTGTCACAGTAGGCATCACATTTTTCTGGTCAATTGCGAACTTTTGTGATAATTATTAGAACTGTATTAGTTACGAGTTTTAATGTTATGGCAGTATTTCCGAATCAGAAGTGCTGTCATAACATTAAAACACATTACTAATTCTGATAATGTTTTGCTAGTTTAACTTGGAGCTGTTTTGGGCTATCAGTGATTTTAATCTTTCAATGTTGCTACAACAGTGTGCAGAAATTTACACGATTTTCGGGAAACCATTGACCTCGATATTAGTATGTTTGCAAGATTGAACAGCAGTGACTGATTAACCTATACAGGCGTCCAACTGTAGCTGGTTAGGAATGTCCTCTGCTGTGAGTGCTGGTGACTGTATAAACATTCCACAATTGGCACAGCTGGAGCTTATGAACTAAAGATTATTTGGCTAGAAATGCATTGCTGTTGGTAGCATCTGTTAGCCTGAGTCCAATCATTCTCTGCATACTCCAATAGTCAAAACTTCAGGTGTTACATTCTATGAGCTTGATATAACTTTTCATGGCAAGCACAGTCATAAATATGAATGAGTGAGTGAGTGAGTGAGTGAGTGAGTGAGTGAGTGAGTGAGTGAGTGAGTGAGTGAGTGAGTGAGTGAGTGAGTGGTGAGTGAGTGAGTGAGTGAGTGAGTGAGTGAGTGAGTGAGTGAGTGAGTGAGTGAGTGAGTGAGTGAGTGAGTGAGTGGACATGACAGCGAGCAACTTATTGACTGTTTTGACTGATTGACTGACTGAATGAGGCTGTTTAATATTTTAATACATGTAGTTTGTTAGGTCACTGTTTGGTGAATGATATATGTGAATTTTAGGTAAAAGACCTGTGCTTATGTGGTTAGTTTTATTACTGCATGCTCCATTTAAATTTCAGGCCAGGCAATTGATCCAAGCAGTTACGGCACAGCACAAAAGAAACAGAAATTTGGTGTTTCCCATCACCCACGGCTGGCCATCAGCTTTCCGGAAGATTTCCGCCGAGTCTCGGCCATCATAGACGTGGACATTGTGCCCGAATGTCACCGCAGGGTCAAGCTGATGAAGAACAGTTCTGATAAGCCGCTCGGCTTCTACATTCGTGATGGTACAAGCATCCGTGTTTTACCACATGGACTGGAAAAGGTGCCTGGTATTTTCATCTCAAGGCTGGTTGCTGGAGGACTGGCAGAAAGCACCGGTCTTCTGGCGGTCAATGATGAGGTCAGTATTGTCATAAAGATCTAGCCTACAAGTTGCTTGTAATGTAAGATGATACAAAATTTATGTAGTGCTAGTTCAATGGAACTCCTCAGTGGAGATCATGAGTACCGGGTACTACAGTGCCACAGCCAAAAGCTGTTTCGGCGTATTTGGAGTTCAGTCTTTGGCCTTGAATGAAATCCGAGTATAACATGAAAACTGTTGTGGATATATGAAAACTGTCTTAGGCTTTCTATGGTGTTTATGTGTGCATTGATGTATAAATATACGTTGTATGTATGGAATTATGGATGTATGCATATAAGGATCTAGGGCTTCTAGGCACTTATATATTCTATTTTTTTAGGCGCTTCAGCCTCACCTTGATCTTACCTTGATCTTATGGTAGTATAAATATTGGGATTGATGGTATCATGTATATGGCCATTTTATAGCGCCTTACAAGAAACTCACGAAGGTCCTAATTTTAAGTTATTATAACTTGCAATGCAGATAATAGCTGTTAAAAGCTTAGGTTTTATCCCGGCTGCTAACTTTACCTAACAGTTTCAAGATTGATGTGACTGCTACGGTATATAATTATAATTTAAAATATTATGTAAATTTTTGTAGGTACTGGAAGTGAATGGCATTGAAGTGTCTGGTAAGTCTTTGGACCAGGTGACGGACATGATGGTTGCCAACAGTTCCAACCTCATCATTACCATCAAACCGGTCAACAATCACAACAACATTAAGTCTCGACCAGACGCAACTTCGATCAGTAGCCATGGATCTCACAAGTCGGGCTTTTCCTCTCGTCAGTCAGAAAGCTGCGAAGTGTCACACAACGGTGATGACGGTGTCGAAGAGGACGACGATGTTGTCGAGGATCACACATTACTTGCGGAGGATTGTACAGAAACCCCTGCACGGATTCAATCAAAGCCAACAAATGGTAAAAGTGAAACGGGTGTCATAACACTCTAACGACTTCGTTTGGGTGACTGATTTTGACTTTCTTGTTTGGATTCAGCTGATGTTATGAGTCCGCTTGCTGAGAGCTTATGAGATGAAGGATTCCATTCATTTTTAATGAAAACTTTGGCGACTTAAGTGAGGTGGTGCTCAGTCTGGTAATTTGACTGAAGCAGACTGAAATAATTCTGGTAAAGAGGTCTCGATGGACACATAAGTTGAACATCCGCACAATTCGTTGCCGTTCACGAGCAACCTTTGTGGAACAGTATTTGCCAGTTGAATGAATCTCTTCAGGGAATTAATCGAGTGATGGAACTTTGACGTTAAGACTGATCATGCATGAATGAAGTTCTACGTTGATCTCTTGATTTTTTGAAAAATTTTGATTTCATAGGTAATTACAGTTTCTTTGGGGTGTGCTCGATAGTGTAGTGGTGTAGTAGTAGTTAGTGCGCTGGACTGTCAATTGAGAAGTCGGGGGTTTAAATCCTGCCAGGGCAGAAATTTGTTTCAAGATTTCTGCTCCAAATGCACCCCTAGCCAACTAAGCCACAGTAAGTGCACTGACTGTACGGTATCAGTGCGAAGATGATAAGGCAAAGGATAGAACTGGCCATCCACTTTCATATGCCAAGGCTAAGACAGAAGTTATACCAATGGCTTCCTCAGGGGTAACTTAAGGGACTGCTCTTCTTCTCTTCTACATGTTCGATTATGCACTGGAAACTTGTTATAACTCTGTCTGTGGAAGTCATATCAAGACGTGCGTTGTAACGAGACCTTGTTATAATTGGGTTGCTTTCAACAGTGGAATTAGATTTTAAATCCCTGGCTCGATGAGCAGTCCCTTATTTTTGTTTTGTGTTATACTTTGGAGTGTTATTACAGCTTGAATTTGGTGCACCATTGGTTGATGCCTTATGCATGAAACAGTGGCACAATAGAAGTTATTTAATTAGAATTGATGAATCTCTAGTGTAGTAGCAATAACTGTACTAATAAAATAGATAGATCCGATAAAAAATAATGTGCTTCAACTTCAAATAGATCCAATTAAAAATAATGTTATTAAATTCCATTGAAACATAATGACTGTTGTATTCAGAAACCCACATCATTTTAGCAGCCTTATAGCTTGGTGATGGGAACCAACATCTTCACAGAACAAAATTACTGAGACAAGCTGGAGTTAAAATAGTATAGCACAGAGAACTAATTTCTTGGAAATGTGATTTAATATCGAAAAATGTGCTTCATTCTTGGCTCTTAATAGTATGTATGGTAATTCTGCTAAAAGGCTTGCATGACTTAGCAACCAACTGAATTTTACAAAGACAAGCAAAATATTGCTTGAGACAATGTTGTTGCAGCAGTCGTATTCACCCACTTTGCAATCAAGTATTTATTTTTAGCCAATGTTTGTTTGTGAACTAACTGAGTTACTTACTTGTACAGAGGTTTTTTGCAGGTGAAGTGTACAGCGTTTTGGGCTTCTTAATGAGAGAGATAATTTGTCACAAATGAAAAGACTTGGAAAAAGAACCATATTGTTTGTTTACTTATGAAAAGCTGGCAAACGTGGGCGGCATCGCCGCCTCTGATACCACAAGATAGTGGATATCAGAGCCAGTCCTAAGCCTGGAACTCTCTTTAAGGGAGAAGTGCGAAGGTCGAGCGGATGGGTGCAGATACTCCGTTCGTAAAGAAAAAATACGTATGAAATCCAATGCAAGCATTGGACTCCTAACGGGCCTCGGCCCATGGATCTGATGCAAGCGTTGGACACCTACGGGTCTTCGGCCCATGGATCCTGATGATGATGATGACTTATGAACCTTTTTGTTGCTAATTAATGTCATTAGACTAGCATAGACAATGCCTCTGTTAGCGTTCCTAAGTGGCTGTATACAAATTTCTTATTACTGTTACGATTACAGTTGAAAGCCTGATGTAATGCATTTAAAATAAAAATGGTTTGTTAAGGTTTGTATATCAATTGTTGAGTAAAGATGCTATTGTTCTTAATTAATGCATGCTAAAGTATTGCTCACTGGATGTAAGTGAATCATGATATTTGTGTTTTTGTATTGAAATATCGTCTGTAAAATTGTCGTTTTTTTTTCTGTTAATTGTTAAGTGTGTTTAACTCATGTATTGAACAATGTTTATTTAAAGGTAGTTGTTGCAAGTACGTAAGTACTTCATAAAAGAAAACTGTTTGGTGTCAGTTTTATTGCTGTATTGTTACACCCGATGCTACACTATCAGAGTGGTCTGCGTCTGAAGGCATTGACCTTAGAATAACTTCTACTAGAGAATGGGCTACAAGGACATGGTTCAATGTAGTGTTCAGTTTTGATTGAATTGGAGCTAACACAATATGATTTGATGTTCAGATACATATTTGGTTATTGATGTATTGACCCCAAGATGATATTGCTCCTAATTTATCTGGACATTATTTACATTTTCATTTCAAAATCTGAGTTGCGTTTGTAATATTTAGCATTACTCCTATGGGTCATCCATAAAGAATGTTCATGTGAAAATAGCCTACTTTGGGCTTCTTCCTCCCCTACTCAACATTCATACGCATTTGGCATTACCCTCCTCAATGTTCTGTGCGAATGGCCTTGCTCCAGCTGGGTATTAAGGCATAGATTAACTTACCTGCTATTTTGAAGGGTTAACTGTGCTCCCCGAGGGCGGTAATTTGACAATGCCACTTCCAACAAAGGGTCTCTAATTAGGCACACTGCGACACAGGTGCAGCTGTTCTCTGACGGTGTTTCTATGACACAGGCTCTACTGAAATAACTCTGCCAAAGTTCGGGATGGGGGTGTCTCAGTCGGTGTAGACATTTCGAAACGTCTATCTTCTTTGGACAATGACGGGTAGGCCCTATTTGAATCACCGACCTCAAAGTTGACGGCCTCACCACTTGACGTACACGCACCCAGAGGCGAAAATCTATACACAACTTGGGGGGGGCACAGATTCTACCAGGGCCGGATTTTGGGGCGGGACAGAAGGGCTTAAGTCAAAACTGGGGTGGGGGGACAGTCACCCCATGATTTACGCCACTGCACACGTATTAAGCCAATCGTCTATCAGCCTATCATGTTCCACAATTATAGTTCATATTTTTATAAATGGGGGAACTTTTGTCCTGTGGTTAACGTGTTCGGCCCTTCAGTCGAGAAGTCGGAGGTTCAAATTTCTATTAGTTTGTAGGTTGTAGCTGCAAGGTTCGTAAAACCAACAATAGGCCAAAGTGCATGGTGCGGTCCCGTATTGGAAGTTTACAAACCTTTTTCACAACCGTATACAAATATCCGATCCATCCTATGAACTCGCCAAAACCTCACCTCTTGCTATCTCTCCACAGGTCTTCCACTCAAAACTGAAAACACTGCTTTTTCACAAATCCTATCCCGATTCCTTCTCCTCCCCTCACCTTCCTCGCCATTTCAACTCTAAGCATCATCCACCTTAGCCGTCTGACTGTCTGCCTGCCTGACTCTCTGGATTTTGACCCTCTGCCTATCGATTCTGTTTTGGTTAAGCGCCTGTGAATAAGCTGGTTCCCGCGACTTCGCTTTTGTGGGCGCTGTAGAAATATCGAGTTTACGATTAGGCTACGATTATAATGTGCCGGTAAATTGTAGGCTATAGACCCGTTAAAGGGTCACCAAAAACTCAATTAGAGAAATAGTTACTGGACAAAATGTTTGTAGAACAATACATTATTATAGTGTTATACGCAAGAAATTGGTGTCGAACAATTTGATGATAGATACAATATATACGCAGATCTATTGTAAACATTGAAAACAGTGTAAACATAAAACTGTGAATATTAGACTGTAACTATATAAAAAACAAGGCCCAGTCAAATAAGATTTGTTGCTATAAATCTGCCTTTCCTAAATTATTGTTGATTTTATCGTTCATACAATTTTCATTCCCCAGGTGGCGATAGTAAGAAAAAGCTCGTGTGACAATGATTGTGTGTATAGTGTCTTATGATCGGAACCAAAGGGGCCGTCCATAAATGACGTCAAGCACCTAGGGGAGGGGGGTCGGAAATTTGTGACGATGTGTGACATGGGAGGTCTGAGAAGTGTGACGTCACATCAGGTCTGTGTAATTAAATTTAACAATTAACAACAATTTAATTTTAAAATAACAGCACTAATTTTGAGTATTAAATTTTCATTATTTTTTTTATTATTTTAATGTATACGGGGACCATTATTAATAATTTAACCCAAAAACATAAGGAATGATAATAAATATTGGCATGGATATCATCATTCGGTAAATGTCAATGTGTACGTTCCCTTTAGTACCCGTATGACTTCGACCGTGCTTACCCCAACTCAACTGATGATCCTGTAGGCCTATAGGTCTACCTTCCCATCCTCGACCTAAACGACACACACCTTAACATCTTCTGTGCGGCCTGTGCCCTCTGATCCTCTGGAAACCGGACTCGGACCTCCCTCGGACTACTCTTTTGGACAACTCCTAACTAGACGCAGCACTCGTGAACAAGCTGGTGCCCTGCGCTTGACTTTCGAGTGGGGCTTTAGAACAAGTTAGAGTTTATTTGATTTTTAGCAGTAGAAGTTTTTCAAAATGATAGTATGTTAGAGAACTCAGTTGATTGTGCCTGGGTGAGTGAGTCAATTCGTCCAGCAGTGCTAAAGCGACGCTTAACTGGAGCTGAAGATGGAAGCTCTGTTTTCTGTAGGCAGAGCTTGTAAGCTAGCTAAGAATGACTGCACGGATAGTCTGATAATTATGATGGTCAGCCCTTGCTCTTGGGGTCTATCAAAGTGTGCTGTAAGATTGTAAGAGGGGTGTAAGGATAGAATAATGTTGACAATTATGTTGCCATGCAAAGATAATGCAGAGCAGTCTATTCAATGAAACGGGTCAACCCAGCAGGCTGGCATCTTTGCTGACTTTATTAAAGTAATTTGTAATTTTACACTTCATTCAATTACAAATTACATGCAATATTGTATTTTAAATACAATTACAATTACTGGACTTAAAATGTAATTCAATCACAATTACAATTACGGAACTTGCAATTCAATTCATTCATTCATTCATTCATTCAGAACATTTATATAGCGCCTCTTCAAGAAACTACTCAGAAGCGCTCCCGGCCCAGCCACGACTAAAGAAAAAGACTTGAGGGACTTGTAGAACCCTGCCGGTTGGCTCACAAGTAAAGAGCGGAGCTTAAGCGGGAGGTCATTCCAGGTGGAAGGTCCCACAACCGAAAAAGCACGGCGCTGCTTAATAGCCAAGCGTGCCCGTGGAACTAGGAGCTCACCCCTCGTCGTAGAACGAAGCGCCCGACGCGCTGCAACGTCGGACACTGGGCGGCAAAGATCACGCAAGTAAGTCGGAGCACAGCCAAGAACGCAGCGAGAAACTAGAGCAGCAGTGCGGTATGAGATCCGCTGAGAGATAGGCAGCCAGTGCAACACATCACGTATGTATGCAGAGACAGGAGAGAACTTAGGTAGTCGTCCAATGAGACGAGCAGCCGAGCGTAGAACTCGATCTAGTCGCCCCAGAACCCCAAGAGGAAGGCCAGCGAGTAGGGAGCAACAGTTGTCAATTCGACTGGTAACAAAGGCGTGAACAAGGACCACGACCGCATCATGAGAAAGAGAGCGAGCAGTGGCGTCTACCAATGGGGGGGTTTGGAGACCGATCTCCATCGAACTTCAAAAGTGGGGGGGTTTGACCGATTTTGGCCAAAAGTGGGGGGGTTTCATTGTTTCATGATACGTCTTTTCTCCTGTATGATTGTCATAATATTAACCCACATTAAACCATTATCGTGGAATCGAAATTCTCTTATGTTTCCATAACAGTAGCAAACGGCTTGTACAACCGAACACTTACTGCACAGCCTGCACTGCCATGGGGTGGGGTGGGGTTGGAGACCCCGTTATATCAAGGCACGGAACCCGGTATACCAGGCGTCCGTGTATCAAGGCAGCTGTACCCTTACGAGTCTACAGCCAACGGGCCAACGGCTTACGCGATATAGCCTACCGGCCAAACATTTGGGGAGGGTTGAGGACCCTGAGGTTGCTGCGCTAATGACACGGCGGTCCAGACTGGCAGCGTTCTCCGCTGCAAACATGCAATCTGCATCATGTGTATCATCACTTCGGCCGTTATCTGGCTCAGCCATCGAAATGTCTCATCTCTAGCCCTCTCTGACCTGTCCAGTCAGTGTGTGGCGGACATTTCAAATGAAAATATATGCATAGGAGTAATAATTATAGCCTACGTTGAACTCACGAATATATGAACGCGTTGCGAGTTGATTCATTTAGCTTACTTTATTTCTTCTGACTTCTGAGTGAGTATTTGTTATGAAATGATACACAATGATATACAGGGACGAGGTGGTGTAGCGGTATGTTCTCTGCCTTGTAACCGGAAGGTCGCAGGTTGAATCTACCTAAAGCAAGTTGAAGCAACTGTGTAGCGACCCTGGACAAGTTGCTCACCCTTAATTGTCTGTGAGGAAGCAGGAAGGCAACGGGAAACCACCTTAATCGTATTATCCCCCGGGCGGCATAGAAAACAATGGATCTGCTTTCTGGTAGACAACTCAGCATCATCATCATCAAATGAAAAGTCCTGTTCTTATAGCAGTATAGCCACATTGCAAATAGCTATAATAACAGATCTATAGATTGTGCGCAAATCATGGCCAGTGTCCTTACCAGGCACCTTCGTCTGTGTAGCTAGATGGTGCATTAAAGACTTTAAACACTTAAAGTCATTCTAACTAACTAACTATAGCCAAAAATGGACGCCAAACTTCAGCTTGGTATAGAAAAACCCCTAAGATGTCCTTAAATACCCTTATTTAGAAAATATATCTCTAAATTTGTTATATCGCCAGCCAGAGGCCAAACGAAAAAAATTAATGTTTTAACTATAGCGCATTGGATAACATCTGGCGTAGAGAGCGAGAGGTACCGAGTTCGAGTCCGTAGGGCGGATATGCTTTTGTAGGCTGCTATTAGCGCCGTGTATTGCAGGCTGTCTGTTCTGTTAGTAGTTAAGATTGTTTCAACTGCATAACTTGTAAATGTACAGCGCAGTGCGTTTGTCAGGCGCTTAATTAAAGAAAAGATATTATTATGATTATTAACTGTCATTTCTTAAATTCTTAAACAGCTTTAGTCCGATTGACTTCAAACTTGACCTATAGATAAGGTCATAAGGAGTGAAGGGTTCCAAATAACATGGTAACAACAGACGTAAAATTCATCCCAATGATCTATTTTATATCTTTTTGGCCCAGCCCCATGTTGTGTCAGGGTTAGAAGGATCATTTCTTGCTGACTTTCTTCACAAAGAAAAAGTCCAGGAAAAGGATATTATGTTTGTTGGTATTCATTATCACTGGCCGTTAACACTTTCACATTAATTTTTCTTTTACCGTCTTTAAATAGCTTTAGGCAAGAGTAGGGCCTAGAGTAGGGATGCATTGCTTTTGTGAAGGATATATAATATAATTATATATAATATATATATATAATATATATATCATATATAATATATATATATAATATATATGTATATCATATATATAATATATATATATATATATATATATATATATAAAATATATATACACTGAAAGCACTGAAATTAAATTAAGGTGTCTACATAGTAATATTTAAAATAATTTTTAGTAAAAATTTCAATTTACTAAATTAGTTTTAATAGCTGAAAAAGGTCCCGAAATGCTGCTCCTGACCGTTCCGGATGAAAAAAGCACTGCACCGAAAGGTGTATTTTAGATGCCAAATTTTTGTGGGCCCAGTGGGGGGGGGTTGGTTCTCCATTGACTACTGGGGGGGTTAGACGCCACTGAGAGCGAGAGACCACTCGAAGCTGACAGAAGCTGATAATAACAACTCCTAACAACTAATATCAATTAGGCCTACGTAATTCAATTAGGCCTACGTGTATTTCGATTTTTTCCCCTGGGGAATTTATATGCTTATAGCTTGTTTTTGGACGTATGTTATATACGTCTTGCCCAGAGAAGGGGTTAAGCTACTAAACAACACTGCTTGTTCACTCTTTCGATTAAATTGTCAAGCGAGATCCTTCACCACCGCCGCCGTGTAGGATTACGGACCACACTAGTTCAAAATAATTAAATTCTGTGGAAATAGTTTTAGAAAGTCAACTGTGTCCTCTAGCACAGTGCTAATCGATTATTGTAATGCTCTCTTGGTTGGTCTTTCAACAGTTCCGTCTCCCCATCTTCCGTCTGTTCGAAATGCTGCGGCCAGACAGTGGAAGGACACACACGCAACATAGGGGGCATATAGGCCTACCTTTCCTGAAGTAAGAAGGTGGGCATCCGTTACAGTTTGCTTACGTGAAAGTAAACACCAGAACAAACCTGTAATCCTATAAATCGAGGCCATAAAATGATCAAAGCAGATGGAGGCCTGATGTCAATGTGACAATGTCATAAGGTTGAGGCCTGAAGTCGCGAGAAATGAAGGTCGTCAAATTCTGCCGATTAGCCTATAAGTTCAAATTACTGCAGTAGGCCTATATTATGTCTTTATCTGTTTATTCGGTCATTTTGATGAGTAGGCTATGTAATTTACCCATTAACGTCGTAGTCCTGCACAATTTTACACCGCTTACAATTTTCATATCAAAAGCAAGCCGCAAAGCGCCCAAAGGGAAAGGGTCATCTCGCTTGTTCTGTGTTAAGATCCTACAGCAAAATGCACTTGGCATGCGACCTATCCCGCAGTATGAGTCAATATAGATTTGGCCAATATGCCAAGCATTCAGGCCAAGTTTAACTAGGCCTACTCGTATTATTTACGTGAAATTCCTAAGGCGCTATATATACTCAAATGAATTGCGCTGCGTCAAGTGAGAAGGATTGTCAAGTTATACATAATTACCAAAATCCACGACCACCACTAATAAAATTATTATTAAGTTGGGCATAATGTAGATATAATTATGCGTTAACATTTAATGCAGCTGGCACCGCGCAGGTCCACTGTTACATCAGCTCATAGCCTACTAACGCTGAACTTGTTAGCATGGGCGGAGTTTATCAGGGGCTAGGGGATGGGGCTAAGCCCCCCATGAACCCACAAACTTTTTCTTCGCTTCATGGCTCTTTAGAACACTGAATGTGATCTAACGGCTGCTTTAATCCCCGAAGATCTGGTTCTCATGTATGCAAACAGTGGAACTCGACGCTTGCAGCTGCATTAGCATAGGCTAGTCGACTAGTCGCAGTCTTCGATGTAAGGCCATCATGTATTTTTTAAGCAGTAAAATCCAAGTCTTCTCACCAGAAGGCCGAAATTAGTACCAAGTATATGCTCAAAATATATTTGGCTGAGAGGCTCAAATCGCCCCCAAAAACTCCTCCGTTTTAAAGGGGGCGCTTTGCGACGGAGGAAGGGGAGGTGAAGGTATGCTTTAGCCCCCCATGAACTTAAACCAAACTCCGCCCATGCCTGTTAGACAGCAGTAGGAATGCATGCACTCGAAATTCATTTAGGTAGGTTTTTTCAATGTCTTGACGCTTTGCACTACGCCCAGGGATTGAATTGTCGGGGGTGTTAGGATTCAACCCTCCCAATTCATTGTTCAACTCTTCCAGTTAGGTCTAATTCCCAAAAAGTATACCATGTGGGGTCTTACAACGGTGGAAGACCGAAAAAGACTCGAGAGACTTCTGCAGCGAATCAAGCGTGCTGGATTATCTTCCTCCAAACTCACCTAGCTGGTATCGATCGGCTGGTGTGTGATGTCAACCCCAGTCAACTAAAGGCAGTGATAAGGAACGATTGCCATGTGTTACGTGTACGTTCATTGGTTCCACCAATAATTACTCGTCATTATAACCTGCAACCCCGGCTTCATGATTTCACTTTACCGGATATAGGGATGTTCGAAATTTCATATCTAGAGTACTTTATGGCGTATTAGGCTAAACAATCATTTTCTTAGCAATAGGACTCAGTCATTAATACATGCCTTACCCTCTAAGGGGTCGTCCATTAATTATGTGATTTATGTCAACAAAATAGGGGAGGGGTTTGGAAAAGTTTGACAGTTGTTGACAAGGAGGGGGGTTCGGTACAATTTGACGTCAACAAATTTGTTTTAATGAATCAACATAGACCCTTCAAAATGGTAGCGAAAACATTAAATAAATGCTAAAATGTATAAAGTGCTTAATGTTTAATACTACTAAAAGCTGGTTATAAACTATAAACTCATATATTTTGAAATTCGAGATTGCAGTTTTTAGTGTAAAATTGTTTAAAAAATGATTCTACATGTATTGAGTCATTGTATTTCTATTTTTGTTACGTGGGGGGTTCTGGGATTGTTGACATAATTTTTAGAGGGGTCCGTCAACTCAATGTTTGACAGTTGTTGACAAGGGGGTAGGGGGTAAAAACTGCCTAAAATTTTTTGACATACATTATTGGACGACTCCTTAGCTATTTGACTATTATTTTTGTCTAATCAATATCTAAACTGCTGATTTTGTAACCTTGTTGCGTTTGTGTCAACGAGTTTTTTAAATAAAGGTATAGCATAGACCTATATATATAGTAGTAGTAGTAATTAGTTAAACTCCCCCGCACAACTTTCAGTAGTTCAGTAGTTTTAGTGTTTGTTAAGTCATAATTTTTTGCTGGAGCTACAAATCTTCTGAAAATAGAACTTCGGAATTTTCTAATAACCTATTCTTCATTGTTCGATTTTTGACACAGCCAAGGATCGAGTACTCGTACCGAGTCGTACGTAGGCTATACGCCGACAAGGCCTAGGCTACTTAGGAAATTCTGGTTGGGACATACGGACATGTCGAAAATTTTCAAGCCCCTAAGTTTTACATTTTTTGACAATTCAAACCCTGAGTCCATGACTACCCCAAAAGCCACGACAAATGCGCAATTCTAGCTACAAATTTTTCTGCATTAATCGTAATATTGGTAATTTTATGAGTTACTCTTTCCTTGAATGTTTAATAGGCTGGCTTACGCGAAAACCTCTCCTATAAGCCTAGGCGATACGCCCTAAAGTATTTAGTGATCAGCGTTATTTTATAGGCTACAGTGTAGAACAGGACACGGGAATTTTGCCGCGTATTTTTAGACTATGCCGGGATTTCACACGTGTAGGCAACTCGCCCTTACACAGCTCTGTTAAGCCTCTGATTGAATGTCGTACGTACTTTCGTATCTTTAATCGAAGATTCTGAATTTAAAACGAGAGATAACTGAATTTTTTAGGACTAAGTTGTATCATATTTCATATCGAACGTCAAAAGGTAAGTTACGATGAGATTCGTTGTCGGACTTCGGTTTGAATCCACACCTTCTGGTTGTGATACAGTCTCTGGCCATTTCATACCGCCTAGGATAGTCTGGTATAGGCTCGAAATAAGCCTACGAGCTGCCTTCGTGCGACAGGGCAAAAGCCTTGACTCTGCATGTAGGCCTTGCAAGCCTATAGGCCTATATAGTTAGTTAGATTTCCTCGGAATTCTAAAATGCAGGGGCTTTGGCCGCCGTCGTGTGGCCATTTCTCTTATTAAGTGCTAAAGACGCATATGCGCATATATTATTATATCCGACGGGGTTGCCCCTAACTTTGGGGTTCCAAGTAATTATACCCCTTAATCTCGTTTATTCTACAGATGAACTCTATTACCATTGCTCATTACATAATGATCACAGGATGCTGGTATTAGCGTAGACCAGGGGTGGGCAACTGGCGGCCCGCGGGCCGGATCCGGCCCCCGGGGACCTTTGAACCGGCCCTTGGCATGTCTTTTATATTAGCACTGTACCTGGCACTTTGAGGGCCTTTTATCCGGTCCTAGTTTGGGAACCTTTAATCCGGCCCTACACAAATGAATTTCTGTACATAGACCGACATTAAAACATCTGTTTCTTATTTATTAAAAATCCAGCCTCTAGTCTATAGTCAACTAGTTTACTACTCAGTCATCAATGTAATCTACTCTCTGCATGAAACAAGACCACAAGTGTGTAGGCTCGCTACTTTAGAAACTACCTATCTGAACTTTTCAAACGAAGTTGCTACTCTGGGGAAACCATGCAAATACCAAACGGTGATACTGAGTAGTTTTCATGTTTTACTGATTCTGCAAATGTCAAGAAGTGCACAGAACAAATAATTTTATTGAAAGTAGAGTTCCAGTTTGCTGATTCACTGCTCATGGACTAGACTTAAATTGTTTGAATCTCCCTTTTCCAACGACGCCAATTCAGCACCCAACTCCATGCAAATGGAATTGATTGAACTCCAATGCAATAGTGAGTTGGAAAGGAAATTTCATGAGGTACCTCTGATTCAGTTCTACAAACTGTACAATTCTCAGGATTCTAACCCTTCACTTAAATTTTCATAGCCTGAACTGGCTGCTCTGTTTCCATGCACGGAGCACCTATAAATTATTTGTAAACAGTTCTCCTTAAAGATGAAACTAACAAAATTTGATCATGTCACCAGGTATATGTTGGAAGTTCTGCATTGGCTTCCTGTCCGACAGCGCATCGAATATAGAGTTGTCTCTCTGGTTTGGCGATGCCATCTTGGCATTGCACCAGCCTACCTAATAGACCTCTGTAAGCCGGTGTCGGGGGGTCCAGAGTAGTCGCTCCCTCCGCTCTGCTGAGAGGGGGTAGTGGCGGTCCCGTTTGCCCGCACAGCAACAATGCAGAACCGAGCATTCTCTGTGGTAGGCCCTAGGGTTTGGAATAGCCTCCCTCGGGAGCTACGCTTGTTCCCTAGAACATGTACTGATACTTTTATGGCCACTTGAAAACTTACCTTTTTGGCCGGACTGGAGTTGGGAGCGCTTCTGAGTAGTTACCTTGAAGGGGCGCTATATAAATTTTTGAATGAATGAATGAATGAAAGTGCAAAAACATATGCATATTAACAGATGAGAATCTCTCCAATGAACTTCGAATTGCCACTTCTAACATTAAATCAAACATTGCGGATTTGTGTCGCGATTAGAAGTGCCGGATCTCGCATTAAATATAGCACACCAAGCAAATGGATGCTTTGTACAGATAAACAGCTCTATGTATTTTTAAAACTTAATAAAAAAATTTGTTTTTTTTTTAGTGTAGGACTTAGAATGATTAGATTTTCGTCATAAAAAATAATTATCTTCATTTGCTTTAACGGTTATTCTGTAATATTTAGTCCGAATAAAATAAATAGCGTTTCATTTTCTAGGAGAAACGAATCTGCAAAAATTAGGTCGCGATTGGCATACGGCCCCTGAGCTGCCCTTAAAACCTTAGAGTGGCCCTCTGTTAAAAGAAGTTGCCCATGCCTGGCGTAGACCCAAGTCTCCTCCGTAGAGCAGGCCTAATGCATTGGAATGTGTCGATATTTATAGCCAATAGAACACGACCTGATTTCATAAGCATCCTAAAGTAGCTTTTGTTTGGCGTTTAGGCCTAGAAATACCAGTTCTTTACATTGCAAGACAGTAAATGACTCATTGTTCGATGGTATACAGTACGCCAAAGGATTTCAAATGGGGGGGGGGGTGAATTAAATAGGTCTCTATCAGGCGTTACGGAACATACCGTTGATACTTATAACATCAGGAGCATCATGTGTTTGCTACCCAATAGGCTGGTGCTCTGCGCTTGGCTTTCGAGTGGCGCTTTAGAAGTTTGGAGTTTACCTAGCATACATGATTGTATTCTTACGCCACCAAATTTAACGATGACTGCGTTTCCTACACATTGCATTGCCTCGGGTGTGTTAGAAGACACCGTCTACTCCGCCATAACGACTCTTGCTGTAGGCCTATTCTGCTTCAGGTGCGCTATATACTGTATAGGCTACATTGGGTTTCCATATCGGTGGGGGCCGTGGGGCTATGCCAGCTCAGCTGAGTAACGCATCCGCATGGTGGTTATAGTTTGGCTGAGCAAACTGGATATTTCCTTTATATGATTTTCCGGCAGCGTCGTGCCTTTTCAATGGTTGCACTATCGATTGATGACTTGCACGCTATACATCGGAGCTATCCAAATTGCTAATTACTGTTAAATAATTCTTCCTTTTGGTCCAAAATCCAAATGATACCGATAGGAAGTTGTCACTACTCACTAGGCCATCTCTGCAGGAACATCCAAACATCCACTGACAGTGTTGCGGAAAATTTGAAGAAAGGGCTTTGACGCTGATTGGTCGAGATATAGAGGCCTTTGTGTTGGGCGGTTGGGTATCGCGCGCAAAAGGAGTTTGAATGCTGAGAATAGGTTATCATCTGTGTTGGCTTAAGCGCAGTCGGTTGGGATGTCAAAAGAAAACAAACTCGTTAATAACTCAACTGCAGCTGCAATAAGGATCACCCAAAACAATGCAATCCATGTAGGCCTAGGCCTAATTTTTGATTGTAAGACAGTCTTAGAATAAAACAGTCGTCATCATCATCATTATCATTATCATCGCATCATCTTACATGTAGTTGAGAAGCGCGGGTCCATAAACTGGATAGACTAAGGCAGTGCTTCCTAATCTTTTTTGGCCACGGAAGTGACGGAAACCTTTTGATCTGAACATTTTATGACGGAATTCTCGACCTAAATAAAACATGTTATGGCATAGGCAATGGAGGTTTACAGTAGGCCTAATTTATGTTTGAACAGGGTTTTATTGGTCAACAGTATCAAACGCATACGTGAATCTAGAGAAAGTGAAATGGAGGCCTTGAGTAAAGCGCAGACGGAGTCTTTTCTACAGAGGCTGCGTGAGAGTGTCAACACCTGTCTGGTCTATACGATAACCTTCATGTCTCTGCATGAACGATTCACGAAGACGACAGTGGAACTTCCGCTACCGCATCTATACGATGATGGAGAAATGGAGGAGGAACTGACCAGGGAACTGACCAGCACGAAGTCCATCAACTGGTGCCGGACGACCACTAAGCTGGCTGTCCTAAGAAATAAATCCAGTTAGTCGTCCATTACATTAAACTGTATTCTCACTCGCGTGCTCATTTGCTCACTTCTCCATCTCGCTCATTTACTAATCTATTCGTTAATTCAGTTGCTCGTTCACTTGCTCACTCGCTTGTTGGTTAACAGAATCAATCACTCGTTTACTCACTCGCTCACTCACGTTTTCTTTCTTTCTACAATTCCTTTCTGTATTCTATTCATTAGATCTTTATTCCTTTCTGCCTATGTTCGTTCCTTTGATCATTCCTTCCGTCATAGTTGTTAAAAACGGTAAAATCAAAATAAAAAACGAAAAAAACGTCGTTTTATTCCTAATAAAAACGGAAAAAACGAGAAAAAACGGAAAAGAAAATAATTTGACTTTGCTACATCTTTTACTTCATTTTTAAAATTAAAAACCTTGTTTACACAATTTAATTTTAATCAGCAAATAACATAACTTTATTAGTAAACACCAAATAACAGTAATCTACAATAATTATTTTCTTTTCCATACGTTTGGTTTAAAAAGAAATTGATAAATTAAAAATTTTGAAATCTTTCAAATTTAAATTTCATACGTGGGTCCACATAAGTCCATGCTGACTTAATTAAAAATTGTAGATCTACATACAATTCTGACTTATACAAGAACTTAATATGGAGTATTATCCGTCAGTTTATCAGTCAATCAGAGATTACTGAGTACAAAGACAACATTTCGCATTTAGGATAACTTAGAAATTCAAATAACTTTTTATAAATTTTATTTCCTGAACTGTGCTGTTTATTTCTCAACTGATGACACTAAATAGTGACATAAATTAGTGGAATCCTTGAAAGGACGGAGACAGCGTAAGGGATATCAGAAAAAATAAAACTAAACAAATAGTAACAGACAGTGAATAACTAAATAAAGTTACATATAAAAAATAAAAACGGAAAAATAACGAGACGAGAAATAAAATACGAAAAAACGACCTTTTTTGGAGAAAAATAAAAACGAAAAACCTTTTTTACAACTATGCCTTCCTTTCGTCTTTCCTTCCTTCCTGCCTGGTTTTCTTTGATGTTTCTTTCCTCCTCTCTTTCTTTCGTTTACTTCTTTCTCTTTCACTAGTTATGATGTTTTTCAAAATTAGTTTTAAAACTTTGTAAATGCGTCTGTAGAGGGCCGAAGCAGCTTCTTGCAATCGATTTCAAAATCTCTGTGGAATTTGGAAAATCGAGAAACGGAAACATTTCTCCAGCGGCTGATGGATACGAATATGTCCAGCGCGAGAGAAAGTGCGAGGTACAAGGAGCGATGGGAAAAGGACAGGACATCCTATCCAGCGAACAACAGCAGCTGGTCGCGTTACTCCACCTCTTCCCTAAGGGTAGGCTAGCTGGAGAATACACTTCATGTCTTAAGTTCAGTCGGTCATTTTCCTGTATCGTCATCGTCATCGTCATCATCATCATCATCATCATCATCATCATCATCATCATCATCATCATCATCATCATCATCATCATTCATCATCATCATCATCATCATCACCACCACCATCATCATCATCATCATCATCATCATCACCACCACCACCACCATCATCATCATCATGAATCGAGTAGAGAACTAAGGAGGGATAGTGTTTAGGGACATGCAATAGTTAAGAAAGTGCACTATCGGATTTGAATGCATAGTCAATGGGTGTATGGCTGTATGCACTAGACGCTTTTCAAAACGACAATCATAGGGGCTACATTAATTTATGAATTCACATCAAAGGCGCGGGTAGGTGGGAAAAACTGTCTTCAGTAGTTTGCGGAATTAAATAAGAGAAAGTCCCTCAAAGCTGGTGGTAATTATTATGCTAATAAATACCCTGATACAGGCACTCACACACATAAAAGATTCCTACATAAAATTATGAGCTTAAGCCTGCCTTTGAGTGAAACCTGAAGCATAGGTGGCTCATTGAGAAAACGATCAGAGAACTTCCTAGCTGTAGGCCTATGCTCTTAAATTGACGCTATGGCTATTAATAGTACCAAGCCATGTTACCAGACATAACTACTCTGCTTCTGCGGACAATATGTAATAAATTATTCCTAATTTAGTGTAGGCCCTACCCAGAACTTCTAAGACAATAGGTGTAGCACTTGCCATTCAGTCACCAACCTAGAAATTTTACAAGTAAGGATTTTACGCCTGTAACAGACTTCATAAAATTATGAGCTGTTCACTTCTAGGTCAGTCGGTGTTAAATCAGGAAGTATAGGCCGATATTGCTCTTCTACAGTAACTAGCCTACCATAAATAAACCTATCCAAAGCGCAACACGCAGCTAGGCTACGACTGTATACAGTTTGTACTTAAAAATAGAGTGGTACACCTATGGTATGATACGTCGTTTTAATTTAAGATCTTGTGACAATGTAGTTACTTCCTCATTGCTATAAGCACTGGTCGGCAACTGCGTGCCATGGAATGCACAAGATTGATGACTCATCGGCATGATATTACATGGCTATCGCAATCGAATTTGATAGTTGACTATTCCTTGGTTAATTTTTAACGTTTGGCTCGATTTAATTCGATGTAGAATTTATGTAAAATGTCTGATTGGATCATGGGAACTGGTAATGCAAGTAACAATAAAGAGAAGTGAGCCCTAAATATTCGAAGTGACAGATTTTTGGCTGAAATTGGTAGACTCTCCAATCAAAGACCAAGTTTCTCTTTTCCAAAGATTTCTGTTGCCTAATTATGTAGGCCTACAGGCTTTTTTGCCTGCGTTCATCAAGTACCAGTCTTTTAGCTGAGCCTCGATGCAGAACAGTTATGGGCTCGCGTGCATTGCATACCTCTGCCCCAATGAATGGAATCGACTGCTACTCTATCTTCGTAGCTCAATTTGACTTACTTCAATCAAAAAGCCGCTCAAAACTCACTATTTCTTTTGGCTTTCCAGCACTTTAATATCTGACTGCAGCTTCTCGTGGCGGCTAACTATCCGCGCCTCAGATTCACATTTCGGTGTGACCATGCGTGTGTTACGAATTTATTTTAAAATAATAACAAAATAATAATATAATATAATAAAAGTAATAATAATAATAATAATAATAATAATAATAATAATAATAATAATAATAATAATAATAATAATAATAATAATAATAATAATAATAATAATAATAATAATAATAATAATAATAGTAATAATAATAATAATAATAATAATAATAAAGCTTCGTATATGGCTTTTTGTAGTGCATGTTTCGTGCTTTTGTTTTTCACAGTCCGCTTCATGGGAGGAAGTATGCAAGGCTTTCCAGGACGTGGATGGAGTCTGGGACGGAAGAACGAGCGACGTTGATAGCACTCACATCTTTACTATGTCTAACCTTATCAAACGCCCAATTGTTCTCATCGAAGTTCAAGAGACAGAAGAAGACAACGAAACGAGCAAAGATTACTTCTCAAGCCTATTCTTGCCCAGTCTTCTGAAGCCGAATGAATGCGTTAAGCAACCTCTCATCCTGGCTTATAAGGATCAGCGCTTCTACCCAGTTGTTGTCCAGACAGAATCCGATCGGAATCTGCTGCGTGTGAGAGCAGTTCCTCTAGTGACAGACCTGCTCCAGCAGTTCCCGATCCGTTGTCTTTCCGAAGAGGAACGCCAGAAGCAAGGATTTGCTCTGGTTCAGTCTTACTTGAACGTCGAAGAGATTCCCTACACCGGACCCAGCACTGTCAACCATGTCCTCACTGCTCGACTGACCTCCTGCCAGCCGGATTTCGTAGATCTGGATAATCATTTTCTGGGTGGAGCAGCAATGAGCCTCACTCGTCCGGGAGAACAGCCGAAAGAATCTGAGAGGAAAGGTACGAAGACAATTAATTGATTCACTTGTCTAACTTGTCTAACACTTTGTCTGAATCTAAGCTCCTTCCTTGTCTAATCTCAGAACTCCCAGAACTCAATTATGAGACTGTTAAAATTAAGATTAATTAACTGCTTGCTGTAAGGTCAGATTCCTTGCAATGTGTGAATAACAAGACCTTGTTCAAAATCGATCTGTCTTTACTGTCAAAATTGCTTCCATCAGTGTCCACTGCAATGAAAAGGCAGCCACGTTACCGTGTCCAGATTGGGCCCACAGCCAGGCCAGCCGAGAGGGGGGACAAGTGTCCAGGGGCCCGGCGACTTTTAGGGGCCCGGGCTGGCCCGCAATCAACTTATGAAAAAATTCTAATCATTTATACAAAGTTTATGAGTTATGCCTTTTTAAATATAACATTACTGACACTTAACTACAATAGTTGTATATATAAATATGATGCCGTACCCGCACTTTTGCCATTTTGTTTTTTTTAAAAACATTTCATAAGACCTAAAGATAGTTTAGGGGCCCGTGACTGCTGTGTCTAGGGGCGCGGAATTTCTGTCGTCACTGATGCTGGCCATCAGTTTTCCCAGCGGCACACTGAGGCCTGCTAGGGATTCGATGAACGTGGTTGCAGGAAGTTTAGTGTTGACAGATTCATTGGTACAGCTCAGTGTAAACATGTATAAATCATTAGCTGATTTCAGGCTTTTGTCTCCTACTTCCTATTCTCTCGATCCCTCTTTCCAATGCTTGTCTTATTGTTTGTGTAATGCGTTACAGGCATCACATGCATATGTCACAACGCCATATAAGTTTCTAATTAATAGTAATAAATTGGTCATGATGAATTTGAATATTCAATGCATTACATTCTCCTGTGTTTCATAGCCATCATGAGTCAGACAAGAGTCAACTGGTGAAAACCATGTAATCTTTAATACTTTAAATTATCGGATATATAGGTCTAATGAAAGCGAAAACAATCAGAAGTTTTTTAAAACTAATTACAAGTGTTCTCTGTTTACTATAAATCCTAGATATGAATAACATAAGTAAGATTTTACATATGGCTTTCGCTGAGTGTTGGAATGCAAGTCTAAATACTAGGGACAAAATAGTCAATTAAATGCTTCGAAAGTACCTGTAGATTTAAAATATAGAAACGCTTAGCTATTAATTTCACACGAAACCTGATACATAGCCTAGGCCTGAGCTTGCATGCCTTCTTCACCTAAATACTTTACGAACTGAAAGCCTAGGACTATTTGGTCGAATAACCTATTACTAACTCATTTTTTCGATTCTAGAAAGAGAAACAAAATGCGTTAGATCTCCGTGAAACTTGGACGACAGATAACAGATTCCTAAACAAAGCATACATTGTAGGTTTCATAAAACAGAGAATACACTGTAGGCCTATATATTCTAGGTTCGTAAAATAGGGCCTACAGCTTACACACATATAAAAAATATATATATAAAACAAAGGATACACTCTAGGTGTCGTAAAACAATACGTTTCGTAAAATACAGCTTACACACGTATATAAAAATATATAAGTACTTATAATATATAAAACAAAGGATGCACTTTAGGTGTCGTAAAACAATAAGTTTCGTAAAATACAGCTTACACACGTATATAAAAATATATAAGTACTTATAATATATAAAACAAAGGATGCACTTTAGGTGTCGTAAAACAATAAGTTTCGTAAAGCTGGCATAGCATTTACTTTAAACACAATCATATCAGAGATAAAGAAAGCCTCTTTTCTTCTGCTCCAATACAAAGACGTTCATTATTATTAATTACAACTAGGGCTTAACAGGCTACGCATTCTTTAACAGCAACAAGATCTCACCAGTGACGAATGAGATTAATGATGTTTAAAACAAGTTCGTGTAGATCAGCAACAGCCAACAGTTCAATGTCTTCTAACACAAAACATTCGAGTTCGCATTAGGCATTCTCTCGAAATTGTAATATCGAAATTTATAAAGCGCTACTTGAAACCTCTAGCTTATTCGAGCGCTGCGTCGTGTCAGAGTGGTTGTCCAGAGATACCAAGTGGAGGTCCAAGTCCGGATGCAAGGAATCTCCAGGAGATAGGAAGAGCTAGAGGAGCTGCTAAGGTGGATTCCATATAAGACGAGAAAGATTGGAAGGTAGAGGACAGTGAAACCAACGCATTCACTGAAAGTGCGACAGGAAATTTTAATTTCGAACAAAATGCGTTGTAAGTCGATATTTAAAACAAGTCTTCATGTCTCCTGCAGAGCAATATCATATGTAAAGACCTATTTGAGATATACTGGCCAAATTTGATTCTCAATGTATTTTTTCTTTAATTCTTTCGTCAGGTGTAAATGATTACACTGGAATGATCGCCCTGTCATCAGGACTAAGATGTTCCGAACCGCAATGCAACGAACTTGTTGACCTCGACAGTTTTCCCAGATGCAGACTCCATGCAGCTTCGATGAAAGAAGCTTCTGGAACTGCTCAGAAAAAGAAAAACGAGAATACAATCAGCTCCTTGAGGCCGGAAATTGGGGACTTGGAAAAAGCTATAACTGCTTCACTGAAGTGCATCAATGTTAATTGCGACAGAGAAGGATCGAGAGAATACGAAGGAAGATGTCGCATATGCTATGTGAGAGGTAGCAATGGAAGTGTCTTTGAGACGGTCGGCACTCTGGAATCCGGCGGACTAAAGTCGACCGAGGAACTGGTGAGGGAAATTGCGTCGAGCGGCCGCAACTATTCAAGGCCGCTTAACTCGGCAACGACCAGCCACGAGGGTGTGAACGAGACGAGCTTCGAGAGACAGATCAGTGAGCAAGCCAAATGCATTGTACCCGTGTGTAACAGTAAAGGAATGATGACATACAATGGACTGTGCGGTGAATGTTTCACTGCGATCTGCAACAGCAAAGCAGAAAAGGAGAAGGCAAACACCCAAGTGAAGGGACGAGCGCAGGGAGAGGAACTGTCTGGATCCGGTAGGTCTATCATTTATTCAGCTAATTCCTGTTTACCTACATCAACCCATCACTTTAAAACGTATAGGTTGCATATTTAGGATAATATTGGTACGAGTCAAACCACTGAAGCCAACTGTAGCACCTTTATTACTTGGACGAGGATCAGTTGCCTTACGCGAGTTTGGAAGAGACCCTGATAGCAAGTTCGTTGGGTCCACACTGGACATTATATTTTAATCTACAATTGCCACTCTTCACATAAGTTTTCGTTTAAGCAAACGTTGATGTAGGATGTAGAGTATGGACTAATTTCCTTTTCTTAGACCTTTGAACCTATAAGAAACGAATCTTCAAGGTCTTTGAACTAGAGCCATTTCAGTCGCAGGACTTGCTGTGGCAGTGTGTGGTTCCAACTCATGCCGATTACTTCTACTGCAATCGTCACAGAGACACGACGTATGCGCAACAACTTTTAAACCGTCGTTACGTCTTTACACAGCGTTCGTGGATCGGCCATTGTTAGATTATAATATTAGGCCACATAATTATAGCACCGTATGACACTAGTATAAATCCGATTTTATTCATTCCATTAACGAAGGTTCGTTTTGACGTGGGATAGCGACAGGATATAGACTATGCGCATTTAAGATCTTGATTTAAAACTTTGATTTTCAGTGCTATATCCCGGATGTATGTACAGTTTGTACATGTATGTAGACATTTATTATAGCACCTCTATAATAGGCCTAGTGCCTCACAATAGCGCTGCGTACGCCAACCTAACTTATGTTAAAGTCACTAGGAACAAAAGGTTATTAAGCGAACAGTGCTCAGATAACTAGAAGAGTCGCCGCTGGCGAGCTCCCGCAAACACGCAGAGCCCAGCTGATATAATCCAGAGCTGATAATTGACGCTACGTTTGGAGTTCCTGGACGACGTAGTGTTGAAAAAGAGTTGCGACGACGGGTGAAGAAGCTCACAGTACACGAAGCCCAAAACCAAGCAGCCCCTCCCTCGCAGGTGGCAGAGCCAGAGGATGATGACATCCCTCTGTCACTGGTTCTATAGGTTGCATTCTTCGCAGCCGGCAACTGCTCATAAAGCTTCCCAGCAGTAGAACGGTCAGCGCCAATTATACACGGACGCTCTTGCCCCCCCTCCTCTTGGAGTTTGGCGTTGTGATAACTTTAAGCCCCTTATGTGTGGGCAAGTCCGTGTTTGAACGCGAAACTTCGATAAGAAGCGTTTGAAAACCGTCCAAATCATTCGGAAACAACGAGAGAGAAGTAACTCCACCAACGCATGCTACGTCACATTAAAAGTGCGAGGAACGAAAATTATTCAGCAAAATCCGCGTGTGACCAACTAATTGATAGAAAATAACTTGTTAGAGAAATGTACGGCTATGTAAATTTAGGATAATAATTATTGGCACGACTCGTACGAGTCAAGCCGCTTAATTAGGCCAACTGTAGCGGTATCTTAGTTAGCCTACTGGGATGGAAGTTTGATACAGATCCTGATAACCACCGTAGGCCTACCACTAGCGAACTTTGGAGCTGACGATTAGGCCTGCGTGTTTAAACCATGCAGCTCGTGTTTAACCACGTAGGAATAATCGTGAACTCCAAATTTCGAAAGTGCTACTAGAAAGCTAATCGCAGGGCACCAGCTTATTTACGAGCGCTGCCTCATGTCAGAGACGTTGTCCAGAGATGCTCGGTGGAGATCCGAGTCCGGTTGCCAAAGAGACCAAAGGGGCCATTGAGCCCCATTCGGCCCATCGTTAGATACCACTTGTGGAAGTTTGTAAGCTGGCTTTGGGGGCAATTAGCACTGCCGTATGAGGAAATACTAACTTGTCCTACAATTAAGCATTAGGCCTACTATTATAGGGGGCATTATGTGGGACCCATATGGGCTATATACGGGTACTATTTTGTATTATGGGTCCTATATGGGCTCCAAGATGGCATACTGATAGGCTGAGGGTCTAGGACATTTCCCCCACCCCGGACATTTCCCCCGAAGTTGGACTGATGAAAATAATTCTTTACTCTAATAGAAGTTGGATTGATGAATGACATTATTTTCCTTAAATAGAAGCTGGATTGATGAAAGAAATTGTATGCTTAAATAGAAGTTGGATGCTTAAATAGAAGTTGGATTTGTAAAAGAAGGTCTTTACTTCAATAGAAGTTGGATTAATAACAGTTATCATGGACACTGGTAGAGTTACCTACTTACTGTTCGGGGGGAGGGGGAAATGTCCGGAGGGCTGAAATGTCCGGATACCGCTGGTAGGGTGATGACTTTGTCTGAGCACTATAACACAACTGTTGCTGAATTGCTTTGTCGTCGGATCAGGTCGTTCGTCGGTCGTCGTAGAGACCCGAATTGTTACGAGCAGAGCCAAATGTCTGACCGAAGGCTGTCATTCGCCCGTCGACAACCAGGATCTTGGCCTCTGCTTCTCATGCTTGGACCAGCAGCGTCAAGCGCAACAAGGTACGTTCATATCAATAACTTCACTTCATAATCATCGCTCTGTTAGCTCGGTCCGTAGAGCATGAGGCTGTTAATCTCGGGGTCAAAGGTTAGAGCCGAATTAATTTTTCAGCGTTCGGAATAAGCTGATGCCCCGCTCTTAGCTATCAATCGTAATCGTAATCTGCTAAAGCGCCACTCGAAAGCCAAGCGCAGGGCACCAGCTTATTCACAAGCGCTTCGTCGAGTCAGACAGCTTGTCAAAAAGAGTAGTCTGAAGGAGGTCCGAGGTTCAAGTGTCGCTTTAGCAATTTGAATTTTACAATTACGATCATCTTCATCACACTTACTCTTCTTGTTTTTGTTAAAATTACCTAACTTCTATAGACTCTATCCATAGACCTATTTCTTTTCTTGATGCATAGGCCTGTGTACATGCATGCATATCTGGCTTGAAACTCCTTCTCCCTTTCCACTCGACACAAATTCTCCTCAATTAAGACAGCTCCTTTCCTTGTCCACAATGACAATTTCTACTCCATGAAAAATGGTGCAGTATTAAACTGAACTTGCTCCTCTTGACTTATCTGCTGCCTTCGACACTGTCAACCATGACAATGTTATCTTGCACTATCATCTTGAGCACTGGTTTGTTGTTTTATGCACTTGTGCTTAACAGATGCAAATGAAGGCTACTTACTAATTTACTTACTTATTTACTTACTTACTTGATTACTTACTTACTTGGTCTGTAGCTTTTGAGCGTAAGAGGCAATCCAAAGAGATCAGTCGAACCTCTTCAGCACCGTTAGCTTCCGGAACCCAAAGACGTCCGTCATCTTCAATATCCGGTGTCTGTCAACCGTCAGACGAATGGAATCGTCCGTTGGATCTACTTCCTGGCCAGTCGAGGGTCAGTGCAAGTAACTCACCGAAGCACAAGACGCCTTCCTGGAGCTCTATGAGGCCCGAGGAAATCCGAGCCAAGATGTGTCTATCGAGCAGCTGTGATCGGTTTGGGGATCCGGGATTCGGGGGATTATGCAGCGTCTGCTATTTGCGGCAGAATTAACGGATCGCAGGCATGTTCTTAAATATCCTTCCAGCTTACCTACGAGAGCTCATAATTAAACGACCCATATTCTCATACTGAAGCCGTATAAAGCCCACATGGGAGCCATCCTACCATGGACATGCTGGATGGATAGAAGAACAGGTCAAAGAAATTCGAATCAGAACATGATTCAAAGTTCAAACACTTGTAGCCAACTGAGGAAACCTGTTTAGAATGGTAGCCTATGCCTACAGGAGTATAATAAGCTAGACCTTCGATTATTGCACTTGTTTTAAATCATATTTCTTATTTTGGGGTATCACTGCCCTATAGGCTACCATAGAACGTTCTTGATTATTTATTTCTGTATTGTATTTTTTGTTTTACATTTTGTGTGTAATCTTTTGTTTTCACATAATTGAACGTTATACGCCTATAGCCTATTCTTTTTCCTTTCCAATAGCCCTTCGATCTTATTAATGTTACTATTATTCTCCATAATGATTACATTTAAGTCCAACACAGGTTTGCTTGCAGTTCTGATAAATAATTATGGTTCCTTTGTTTCTGTGATATGTTCTAACCTTTTTGACTTTCATTTTCTTCAAACAAAAAAATAACAAAAACGATATTCAGTTAGCCTAGGTCTGTGTTTCATGAAATTTTGTTCTGGAATTAGTTGTACCGGATTTACTAATCTAAACGGATTTAGTTCGATATCAAATATGACACCGATAGATAGGCTAATTATTCAGTCATAGTCTACTATAGGATGCACATAATTTTTCTTTCGTGAGTTCAGGTGAAGACGTTATTATTGACTCTCTAAAGTCTCAAACTTAAAACTACTTTATTTGATTGACATTTACTACTGCTTTCGTAATCGTAAAGACGTAAACCTCAAATTTCTAAAGCACTATACTCTAACGTTAAGCTCAGATCACCAGCGCTGCGTCGTATCAGAAGGGTTGTCCAGAGATTGATGTCCAGTGGAGGTACGCGTTCAGCTTCCAAAGCGGTGCTTTATCTTATAAGACGTACAATCACGTTGCAAAGTGAATATGAATCGCTTACCTTAGCAAGCAACCCCATTATTGGACCATTGGTAGCCAACAATGGGCCCCACTGGATCCATGATAGTTGGCCACCAGTGGCACAATACAGGTGCGCTGTTGGCTCATTGAAAGTGGCTAAGGAAAAGATGAGGACCTGCTTAACTTTGACACCCTGACAGGGATTTTCGCCGACAGTATCGCACTTCAGACAGCTAGAAATAGGCTACCTATTTAATTACCCACTGTCGTCTACAGACTGCGGCAAAGGAATAGAGTAAGGTAGAGCAATGGAAACTGATCAGCGTTCTTTCTGATAAAACTCTGGAAACCCCAAAATTCTATCTATTCTAGCCTTCTATCATCATCATCATCATCATCATCATCATCATCATCATCATCAACAACAACATCACCTACTTTTTGGATGTTAGTAGGCTAAAGGTAGAATTGTAGCCTAGATATTTTTAAGATTTTGAAATTATGTATTGAACTGCTTTATTTGTAAAACTCAGTCATCTAATATTAGTCCAAACTGTAACAACCGATTCCCGGAAGAATGGTTATAACTATCTTGCGATTCCTAATTCATTAATATGCTATTGCACTTATCTCAACGAAATATCTCCCCACAAGTCAGTGCCGCGTCACTTAAACATATCACTCAAGTCTTAGCAGATAGAAGAGCACTATGTAGGCTATAGTCAGTCTACTTATGTATATTTATATCTAGGCATAGAAGTTATTTACAGTAAGTTCCAAATAAAACTATTGGAAACGAGATAAATATACGGAGGCCGTGGGCAGGCTGACACAACCAATCGCTTCGACGTCACGCAGGCCTATGTGACATATAATTATGTCACAATTAAGTGACGATGGCGCTGCGCTGCAGATCACGACAGCCACGCTCCGCGGCACAAAGCGGTCTCCCTGGGCGTAATCAGCTAAAAATATCCAGACTCAAAACTAAATTACCGTACTGCTAATTGAATTATAAAGGCGTACATTTATTGGTCTCAAGTTTAATTAAGGTTTCTAAAGTTGCACTAAAACGTCGCTACTCACTCATCTCAATTGATCCGACATAGGCTAATTAAGATAAGCTGTTTATTGTTTCTGACAGGCAGAGGGCTTAAACGAATAATTATCTCTGAAAATTCATTAAACAGTTTCACAAGTCACCCTATTGAAAGTTTCCTCAGTGTGCCCAGAAACCAAGGTTAAGAAACTTGCTGTTATACACTCTCAATCTATTTACATAAACTCACTTAGGGCATATTATTTATTACTACTACAACTACCAGGCCTACTATTAAAAATATGTAAAATTCCAATTACATATGTACCGCAAGCTGATGCAACTACTTCCTGTATAGCCTATAAACTCTTTGGAAACTGTATGCACTCTATCATATGAACATTCATTATAATATTCATGAACTTTAGACAAGACTACTGCTTAATGTCGCTATAATTATTGGAAATGAAAATTATTTGTTGTAGTAACTTTATACGCATACTATGCATGCTTTAAAGCTACACACTGAAATATTAAAAGTAGCTACATCAAATGCCAAGTACTTTATAATGGTATAAACAGCTTCATTTGAAGTAGTCCAGTATATTGAGACTCCAATAAATTAACTCTGTAGCAGATAACAGCAACGTCTGTACAACAATGATTAGGTAAGCATACAATAAATACGTGTAGGTAAAAATAACATTGTCAAGTATAGGTCCTTATGACTAAGAAATGACTTACATAGTGAATCACAAGAACACAACTTAACACTAACAGCAGTAAACTTATATCACTATGTCTTTAAACTCCACAGATTATGAAAAACTTTTTAAGTTTTACAAACACCAGTTTCATAATATTATGCGAATTTAAGCCTCAATATCACCTAAAACTAACATAAACCAGACATAATAATGCAAGTTATCTCTAAGTGTTTGTACACATCTCAATTACTGCTATATAAATCTATAAATACAATACAATACCGGTAGTTTCGTAGGCTAACTGTGAAGATACTGAAATATAAACAGTAGAGTAATATTTCTATGTTCTAAGGCTTCTAAACTATTATCAATCAATCAATCAATCAATCAATTTATATAGCGCCTCTTCAAGGTTTCTACTCAGAGGCGCTCCCAAGCCAGGCCCGATCATAGAGAAAAGTCTTCAGTTGTGTATAGAAGGAAGTAGAATGAGTACGAGGGGATAAGCGAAGGAAGGATGGTAAGTCATTCCACGTTGTTGGACCAACGATAGAGAATGCTCGGCGCTGCTTAGTAGCAGTGCGGGCAAAATGGGACCAAAAAGTCACCCCTAGAAGAGGAACAGAGGGCTGAGCGACCTGTGAGAGAAGAAGATAGAGTAAAGATAGAGCGTTATAACTGTAAACTGGCCAAAAACAACTACATCACCTAACTTGAAACTAGATTGATAATTCACATATTATCTCTAATTTTTCTGTACATAAAGCAATTAGTTTCATTAGGCTAACAGTGTAGATAGTGAAGTTGAACAACAACGTTATATTTCTATGGTCTTGTAAGCCATTTCATCAGAAAACAATGCGTCAAAAACAACTACTAACTTGAAAAATAACATCGAGACACAGAGAAAATATTTAGCTTTGAAATGCGCCTTCTACAAGCTGTGGCTTTATTCTGGAACTTTGTCAAAAGCCACCAGTTTCTCCACTTAAGGCTTCAAATTTGGATAATTAGCCTGAAACTTAAAAAACAAAAACAGTATATTAGTGAAAGTAAAATAAAGCACTTTTTCTTGCAAAATCATTACTTCTTAGTCCACTGCTTACAAACAATAAAATCAAACCAAAAAGAGATGATCATATTCTGTGTCAAGCACAGAAACAGGGACAAGTGCAACCTTGTAAAAATAATTAGAATGAAACCGACGGGATAAATGCGTGTCAAAGTATAATACCTAAATTAATGCCTTAAGCAACAACTGAATAAATATGATTCATTTCTATATATAATATAGTTATAGTGTCAGAATTCTGAAGTTTCAGTGTCTTTACCACACATGCTGATCAAAACAGGCTTTGCCTATTTACACAAAGTACCCTACTACCGGTAGTTAGAGCTCTTGCAGTTGAATTGCAGGTTATTCATTCTAAACTGGAAATACTCCTCTTCCACAAATACTATACTAATCCCTTCACTTCACTGTTCCAGTTCTAAACACCATCCACCGTAGCCGCCTGCCTACATGTTGTGCATGGCATGTTAGATCTCAAGCCAAGCAAGTTGTCATCAAGTAACTGCATAGGTATTTTAACAGTCATAAATCTACTTGATGCCACTTTGTTTATATCTGGGTGTTGCTCTTTTAGCCCTTTGAGCACTAGTTGCTAGAGCATGATGATTGGCTCCTGTTGTATATACGAGACAATATCAGAAGCTGATGAATCCATTGTAACTGTGAGTGGGCGGACCCTTCTAGTAAAATCTTTCGTTGAGCCTTTATCTGAGGTTGTGATAAACTGGCTCTTATCTTCTCGCCAGAAATCACTGTTGGTATCGCTTTCATTATCACATGAAAAGTTCTATAAACCATTATTTTTAATGCTACTGATAGTACTGTTGGTCCTGCACTCCTGCTACCCATAAATGCATGAAATCTTTCAATATTAACTCTTCATCTGTCAAGGCACTATGTGGAAAAAATATATGATAGGACAAAAACAGGTTTTTTCTCTTTAGTTTATATTCTCTTTCAAATGATTAAGACCCAAACTCTAGAGAAAACATGAACTCAGTTCATGCAACACATGTTGATATGATACAATGATGATAATGAAAGATAGAATTGAAGGAAGCTGTATTTACTCTGGCCAAGAGACGGTCTGTGACTGGAGCCGATCTTGAGCTGGGTTGCATCGATCCTTTGTCATTGTGTGACTGACTTGATTCCATTGGACTCGGAGACTCTGCCAATTGCATTAGAAACATTTGCTAAACCAATAACAGAGAAATCACCTTTCACGTTTTCCATAATAAAATGGTCTAAAGCTGTAGCTTAGACAAGGACCAATTCCTTGTACATGCAAAGTACCAACAAATTATCTGTGTAACAAATCTCTGACTAAACACTAGGAAATCAATGAAGCCATGGACTTGATAATAAATAAGTGATGTAGCCCACTGTAGCGGTATGGTCTGTGTCTTCAAACCAGAGGTTCACATGTTTGAACCTACCTCAAGCCACGACGGCTTAGTGACCCTGGACAAGTTGCTCACCCACAATTGTCTGTGAGGAAGGCAATGGGAAACGATCTCACTCGTCTCATCCCCGGGTGGCATAAAATGGACCCGCTTCGGCAGAGAACTCATCATCAAGACCAACAATATGAAATCAGGCAGCAAGTTTCACAGGACAGCATAACATAATGAAGTCATTATTATTTTTGACTGAAAACCATGAGACTGTGAGTGAAATGCATGGTTGTCTCTGTAGAGACTGAAGAGTTTTGACTGCAACTGTTAGTTATGACATTTGTCAAAACAATTCTTTATAATTAGTCTTTTTTACTAATTATATTATTATGCTTATGTGCCTCTGTCACATGCTAAGGAAGTAAATTTATACACTTGGCAACAAGACAACTAGACAGAATGCTAAATTTCTAATGTTACCTCTGACGGTAGGCATTGCAGGAGTATAGAGAACTTGATTCCTGCAAACGTAACAAAGATGGACTACATAAACAAACTTCAGCTATTCAAACAAAGTGCCTCTATTAGACAGCTGAGCCTTCTCTTGCTACATCATACACATGGCCAATGATAGACTGCCGTAGAAAAGATTCTTACAATACGTAAAGACATGTAATTTAAAACGAATATTAAGTCATTAACACAACAGGGTGCACTCAAATATTCACCTCATTTGTTTTATCTTAAAATTTCTTCAGAAAATCGAATATCATCCAATATTATACACTACTATCAAATACCACTCAATAATAGCATGAAATATTGTTTAAACATATTAATTACCTGTGTCAACGATAGATAAACGTGTCACTTTCTTATAAGCTAAACAACTGCAGTCCTTTGAAAGACTATTATTGGCTCAAATCTAGCAGCCTGCTCAGTAAGAAAGCCCTGACTCCAGTTATTGCCTTGACTTATACTCTCTACGTGCAAAACATTTAAGGACTTGTAACAGTACAGATGCATCTGAAATCCTAGAGAATTTACACAGTACCTTGATGATGGATAATGAGGGATCTCTCCTGAAAAAAATACAAAACTTTCATAAGCAAATAACAAATAAAAGTTCCTCTGTCTTAGACCTTATTCACAATCCAGCTATAACAAAGAGCTGCATTGGTTTCCCAGTCGCTTTTAGTACACTATCAATGTCAAAGTGTTAAGAAAGCTATGATAATTTGATGCAATTATGCATGCATGTATGCATGTACATATGCATACATGTATGTAAAGGGATGAAGCCAATCCTCGGATCAAGGATGGTTTAAGACAAAACATATTCTTGCTTGCATGTGTATGTGTGTGCATATATGTATGTATGCATGTAAGAATGTACATATGTATGCAACAGAGCAATTAATGGCCTTTCAAAAGCAAGTATGGTTGCTTATGACAGAAGATTGTTCTAAGAATGGAATTTTGAAGGTCAGTTACAAGCATATTGAAGCAAACAGAATTTTAAATAAAAAACAATAGCTTTTTAACTTATTCCATGTGTTTTACATGCTTAAACAAGAAATTATCATTATCCAACTGGAATACCATAAAGCTAACCAGGTTAATTCATATGTCATGTAACATACAGTGCTATTTATTCAGCCTCGGCTGTGCTACAGCACTATATAGATCGATAAGAATAAGATGTTGTTAAATACTGTAACAACTTAACAGGCATATAAGAGAAATGCATTAAAAGAAATTAATTCTGAAATCAGGTATGTACCCAATCGTCCATTTGAAGGTGGAGTACGAACGCTGAGTCTTGCCAGTCCTGGACTGATGTGAGTGACAGTTGTTGGAGTTCGGAAATTGAACAGAGGCACATTCTGAGTTGAACTGCTAGATGAAGGCTAACATTAAAAAAATTCTAAAGAAACACTGTGGAAGAAAGGACAATTGACATATCCAATTATCCATTACCCAATTTCCGTAACCTAGGTTTAAAATACTTTCCCCATGTCTGGTTGAGTGGTTGTGTTAAACAAGATGACCACAGTCATTTCCTTCATGCTGGTGCTTGATCAGACAATAGGCAAATACCTATTGCCAAACAACTTGAATTCTTATGGCAGGACCTTGGAACTTAAATTGCAATATTAGACTGCCTATCAACTGGCTCTCGATTATCTGTAATATTAACAGAAGAGAAATATCCTAAGTCCTGAAGTGAACTTTTTGTTATGCTATAGACTCATTTCGTTTTGGTAGGTAGCACTGCTAAAATCCTATACATTATGAAGGTTGTAATAAACTGGATTAATTTCATTTCAGTAGGTAGCGAGCGCTGCTATAGCACCATACACGTGAAGAACATGGCCGCCCATGGATTTCACGCACATTGCTATGTAGCGCTATTTCCATTTAATGAAAGTTGGTGTGTGATAGTCTATTGCCATGCTGTCCAACAGGCGGCCCATATTACATGCCTGCTGATTTGGGCATGCAGCCTGTGGGATGTTTTCACCCCAGGTCAACTTCTTTTCAACCGTCTTAGGACGGGCAAACATCTAGTTGCAATAATAACAACCTAAGACATAACCTTGTTTTGGCACAGTTTAGCAATACCAAGGAAATAAATTGTTAGTAACAATCACTACAAAATATAATACAAAAATTAATTAAAATTTAGATTCTGGTCCAAACCATTAAAAACAGACAAACGTACCAGCTTATTTGCCAAATTCAGAACAAAACTTTCTTTTGACTCTGCTGACCTGTACAAACAGTAACCAGTAACAACACAAATTACGAACACAAGAGAAACATTAAGAACAAAGGATTATTAATTAAACTAAAAATTAAATTAATTAAGTTAATTAACAGAATTAAAATAACACAAATATTTAAAAAAATTAAAACCAAATATACTGTTCTGTTCTGGTTCCATGTTCATTAAATTTAGTCATGCACTTTAATGCCTAAATCACACATTTACTAAATCAGCAACCAATCCTAAAAATTAAATTAATTAAGTTAATTAACGTAAAATCGTGCAGTAAACAATTAAAATAATTAGTTTACAACAAGAGCATCAACGGCTCATCATTTTTAGAATCACAACATCATTTTCAAATCAAATTGAATACTGCCATCTGACTAATTTTCGAATCAAATATCGAAGCTCTGCAAGCCCCTACACTGGATGTAAATCTATCTTTAAACATTTTTAAGTCTAGACAGTTGTACTGATAAAAAACTGAGGTATAGTAATATTGGAGTATGTCACCCTTTGTTGGACTTGTCCAAAACAGATGCATGACCTACAAATGGTAAAATTTAAGAATTACCAGATGCAACAGTTGCTTTGCTCTTAAACAACATCACTTCTTGCATCTAATGAATAGATACCTTCTGAAGAACTCCTAACAGCAATTATCTTGACCATGATTTTACTCCACTTTTACTGTATAATTATTAAAATGCCCTTCAAAATGAATTACATTGCATATATTTGCACAAATTTGGTAGTTAAAAGTTCAGGTCTGAGAAATTAAGATTTTCTAATGTATAAAAATTAGTTTTCACCTGCAACCAATGGCAACATGATGTGAATGATTAAAACTCATCCAAAGAACTGATAAATTGTAACACATTAAGTTTGCCAGAGAAACCAAATTTTTCACTGCAGCAGCTTCACCAAATAAATGGTGCAGAGTTAGACTGAATGCCACATCAAAGTAATCAAATCATTCTTACTAACAATTAAAAACCTCTCATTCCAAAACTCTTTTGCAATTAAAAACTGGGATATATTTTATTTGCAAATGTTATCATTGTATAAGTGATGCCATGGCTATAAAGAAACAAATTAAACAGTTGTAATTTGACTGAATCAACTGTGGTAAAATAGCATGAATGAATCTATCAATCAATCAATCAATCAATTAATCAGTTTATTGCTCAAATGGATTAGAAGAAACTGACTCATTAAGTGGTCTATTAATAGTAATGAAGATTTATATAGCACCAGAGCTCGGCCAAGGTAAAAAAACTGGCCTTGTACACGAGTTCAAAATCATCAACAACAGTCATAAAATTATGATATTTTAAAAAGATAGATCTTGAGCCATGACTTGAATGTGTCCACAGAAGTGCTGAATCTCAACTGGCCAATAACATTCATTCAACTGTACTTACCATGTGAAGAATGATGGGCTGGAACAAAAGAAATACAAGTGGCCAAATCTCTCGATGGCATATCACCATGGGCTCTACAAAACCAATTGCAAAAAATGAACCTCAGACAAATCAACTTGCCATATTATGACTATGATTACAATTCTTTTACTGGCAAAAATCTACCCTATCCGGATAACCTTACTACTGAATACTCTCACCTTACAAAATGAGGAAGAAATGAAAAATGACTCATGAGCATTCTTAAACTAGTACTTGACTGAATCAACGGCAGTAAAATAACGGTAGTATGAACGAATCAAGTACTTTAAATACTACATTATGAAATAAGTTAATAAACTAGATCTATGGTCCCATAAAGGCTAGGTATAAGAAAATAAATATAAACTCTGCCACCATCCCACCTGTGGTAGTGCCAGTCCTAAGCCTGAGCAAAGGAGGAGGGCAATGCTGTCATCTTCCTTATGACACAGTGTAGTTAAACAGCAACTAACCAACTAAAGAATATATAGAATCTATGAAACTATCAATTTTTAATCAGAAAACATTAAGAATTATTCCTGACAAATTTGCATGCATTTTCTGATCGAATAAAGTCCATGGAATGTCATTTCATTGCTGTTCCTTAACTTAAAGTAGTAAAATTCTGGATTTATTCAAATATTACATTTGATATGACATGCCACAGGACTGCCATTGTAAGTGTTCATATATAGCTTCTCTTCAAGAAAACCCATCAGAGGTGCCTCAACCACTTGCAGCACAGAGGCATACAAAGTTTCATAAGTTTCAGACATTGGATTCTATAGAATAATGCAAAACATGCTGCAGAAGCAATAACCAAAATGTAGCTGAATTATTTGAACGTACCTGGTCAAAAAATTTGGCTACAAACAAACATAAAAACTTTATTATTACAGCTATATGAAACTGAAGGTTCACATATGATTTATGCAAATACAAAGCTTGGGAAAATTCTAATTCATGATTTACAGGTGTTGCAAGATAAGCAACAAAAGAGAACAACTTTCAAATAAACCATTTCTCAGCATTAATAACGTTCAATCGTGTTCTTCAAATTAATTATTAGAAATAAAAAAAATAGCAGATGAAATGGTGAAAACACTCAAGACATATATCCTGTACATCATAACGTCTTCACCCATACCAAACCATCCTTGTCAGCCACACCAAGTGCCATACATTGTATTTAAGAGCTATAACAGCGAGATCACTTTATAATGATGAATTCTCTTAAGTAGAATACATATTGCTGTCTGTGTTATATGACAAATCATGTTATAATACTACATTTCTTATATAGACCTTGCATCCAACTCAGACATCAACTGCAACCCAGAGACCAGAAAGTCTGTATGGTAAATCAAAAATGGAAAACTAATTGTTTATTAGTGATTGGCCAGAGTTGTCAAACAATCATTTTGCAATCAGTGAAAAAGAATATGAATTGAGAATAGTCTGACTGATTTTCGGTCTGAATTCGACTTCAGTAACTGCTTCAAATAAGTGTTCTCCTTCTTGACACTCTCCAGCTCCCTCTGCATTTCCCTAAGCACAAAACAGACTTTCTGGTACAACAGGTTTACTGTTTAATGTAGTCATAGTAATCAAATGACTAGTAACACAAATAGATTACATTCAGACATCCCTAATAAAATTTTCCAATGGGTACTGAATTACTTTGACGAGTGACTGCCATGAGGAATGTCAGCAATCTTACATCACCTTAGTGCAAGAATGCTTATACTCATAACCATTGTTCGGTTCCTTGTCATTTGATATCAGTAGTGCCTGATCAGCACTTTTTTACAATTCTTACAAGGCTCTTCATACATACATACATACATACATACATCTATTACATAAACATCTATACAGAGGGGCACAGTAGTTGATTGGTTAGAGTGTTTCTTGCAATACAGTATGGGTTGAAGACAATATTCGGAGTAGCCACCTATGGTTGAGTTTGTTAGGTATTCGTGAGACTAGCAGATAGCAAAACCTGCTTTGCAATGCCTACAAGGCAGTAAATGGGTGAAGACAATATTCGGAGTCTTCTCACCTATGGTTGAGTTTAGCGTTAGGTATTCGTGCAGACTAGCAGATAGCAAAACCTGCTTTGCCTTGCCTACAAGGCAATAAATGCAGCAGAGACTGAACAAACCAACTAATATTTATATTCTTCTCATATGCACTAAAATTGTGAACAATCAGAATTACATGTTGAAAACAAGAAAAACTTGTCAAAATTAAATAAACAGCATATTTACAGTGACAGATTCTATAGGTTGAAGGCACACATAGATGGACTTTCAACAGTTTAAAATCAGTCAGAACTAACCGGTAGCTGTTTGGGGCCAGTAAAATCATAAAGTTAACAACCTCCCATGTCTCAAGGCAGTGGATGTGCTCATTTGCCACTCTCCAGCCCTTGAGTCAACAATGAACAAATTCCAGAGTCTAAGACAGTACTTTCCCAAAGCCTAGGATAGTACTTGTCGTTTACTTCTGAGCTTAAGCCAGCAGCAACTGCTTATAATGATTGATGACAATGGTATACAAGAAATCGCAAACATTCTATCTAACTTCTGTTCACTTACAGAATCATCATCTGCATCTTCTCAACAGTGGTCATAGTTTCTGACAGTTTATTCATCAGGCTCATAAGCTACAATTGAACACAATACGAATTTATTAATAAATGCAATACTATGCTATACTGACTGGACAGTTTCGTACACTGTTTCATCACATTAGGTAATGGCACTTAGCTACTAAGTTGTAAGAGCCCCAATTGCCAGATCGTCTGGGTAATACTGGTAATCATTACAGTAGCCGTGGGCAGATTTGCATATACACATAATTTAAGACAGAGGCCCTTCCAGATTTGCATATGCATATAATTTAACACCTTTAACAATGAGAGTGTACTAAAAGTGCCTGGGAAACCAATGCAGATGTCGTTAGTGTTAAGGCAGGGGCACGTCCAGATTATGCATATACATATAATTTAAGACATGGGCACTTTCACATTTGCATAGGAATATAATTTAAGACAGTAATGTACGACAGAGGCATTACCAGATGAGCAGTGTTGATGTTGAAGTGGAGAACTTCATCTAAAAAAGTCTACAGTTTTATGCTATAGATGCTACATAAACATTTCTTGGATTTTACATTCTAGGCTGTAGGCACACTTACTTTTTCCTGGATATAAGCCGTCATCTTGCGACGATGGTTTCGCTGGAAATCAACAACCTACAAGAACATATAATTATTGCAATGATAACTAGCTTTATCATTCTTCTCAATGTTACAGAGATAGTTACATTAGATTAGCGAAATCAGTGAACAGCAACAAACAGTAAATGTCAATAAAATTTTGAAATTGAGAAGCTATAAGGACAAGTGGCGACAAGATGTAAGCTTCATTTTATTAACAATTAAATGCATTTAATGACTATGAATATCAATTTGCAAATATCAGAATAAAAATCTTGAGAACTGTAAAAGTACGATGAACACAACAGATGTGCAAGGCAGACTTTTACAACATTTAAGCACTGAGTCTGTATTACCTGGATGGTTTGAGTCAATTGTTTCATCTGTTTCTGTAGTAAATCAGTTGGGTCGTTGAAATAGACTGCCACTTCATGGTTCATCTTTACCAAACGAACAGCAATGAAATCCATATCATTAAATGCACACCAAGATAATGTGCTTACCAAACGTTAAATACAATCTAATATCCAGGTGAACTGTATCACAGGTACTAGATTACCATCACTTTGTGAAATGTGGTAACCAGTTGGTCAGAGCGCTCGCCTTGTTACAGGAAGAGTATGGTTCAAGCCTTCTCTGAGAAGCTTACTGCATATATGGGACCCTGAGCAGGTCCTTCACCCTCAATTGTTCAGCACTGTCAGTTGATGCTTGGTCGTTAAATAGTGGTGTTTAATAAATGCATAATAATAATAAGCACTTATGAGTGACTTTCACTCCTTGCACTGAATCCTGGACTTCTGAATTGTCACTGTCAACTTTCATCCCATACAGCCACATTATATTCCACAGATAGTACACTAAGTATTTTATTGAAAAGCTAGTTGATGACAAACACAATCAACTTTAAAAAGTCAAAATTAATAGAAACTTTGAACACCTGCTGATCTACATATAGCAGTATAATCCTATCCTGGTGCCATTTGTTTCGACAGTACTTAATGTTTTGCAGCTACACCTCAATCTATTATTATTTCATTACTTACATGCATGATCATAAACCACATCAGCAAGCCAGACGCCTCCAAACATTGGCATCATCTCAATATTCAAACATTCTCCTACCTCAGAATTCAGCGGTGTTGATTTGAAAACTTCATTGCAAACTTTACACCTTTCATCTTGACCTATGACACAGGTGTTAATCACATAGCAGTTAATAGTAGTTTATATCACCCCTCTGAGATTCCTCAAAGGTCCTTTACAAGTAAACATATACACATATACAATACACATACTTTTCAATTGCATGTAATTTAGACATCTTGAGCATGACATCCTAAATAATTTACAAATAGCAAGGTATACCATGATTGCTGATTGCACACGTTGACCTTCCACCCTGACAAACGATGGTAAAATCCTGGTTACCTTAACCCTTGTAACATAATCCTGCAAAATGAAACTGACTTTATTGACTCTGCTTATGGTTCTCAATATTCCCTGTTGCCTGTCTTCAAAGTATACCTCTGAGTAATTGTAAGGGGTATTATCCATTGTGATAAACTATGTAAGTATATTCTTTATTTAACCCACTGACAAAGACGCACTCTGGTGCACATACATATATTTTTACATTGTAGGTGACACTGACAATCAATTCTACAACATGCCATGGACATTTAACTCAACACTGGAGGCAGTTGACTTGTTTTCTAGAACTTTGCTCTTCAGGTGAAATACTCTCCAACCGCAGTTCTTTGCATCTTAAGAATACTTATCATAAATACATGCAGTATTGATGATCAGTTCAAAATTGATGACTTTACATGATTAAAATGACCTGACAGTGACTGTACCCTAAAAGGGAAAGCCTCCTGTAAGAGGTTGGCAGAGATGGAAAGTGAAGAACCAAATCTGTTTGTCAGTAGAACAGGGAAAGGAAGCAGAGAAGCTGATAAGGCAATGGAAGGAGTTCTTGAAGATGCGAGAGACTTTAATTTGGAGTGGAAAAGCGAGTAGCCTACAAAGCAAAGTAATTACGTAGTGAAAAGAGCCAACGACATAGGCCTAATACTTTGGCCAAGAAAAAGGCGAACTACTATAACAAAGTGTCACCAGAAATCGGTTCCAAAAGTGTCAGGGACTAAAAGGGTCCTCATAAATTTTGATTAACTAGTTCAAAATGGTCGTTGTTTTCGAAAGTGTGACTTAAAGACATCATCAGACATTTTCCACCATGCAAGACCACAACCAGTCCCTTATCTTCGGTAAAGATTGGCCAACAATGCAATAAGGATAAATCTAGTGCGGCGGAAAATTGAAAACCGCATGGGCACTGTTTAAAAGATGCTTGAAATGGCAGAATAAATTATTCGTTATTTTCCTATCAGATGGCGACGTGATGGTCGGTTACGTTCAGGGTTAGGGTCATCAATAAGAAACATGTCTAAACATCATCCGCCGCATTTATAATTTCTGCATGCGTTGCGTGGCGGAATCTTCCGCCGCAGAAGCACCCCGCAACAAATTATTAATGAAAGGGCGGCCAACCTGACCGAAGACAATCCTGACAGAATATGTGACCGCAATTGGTCAGTGAAAACTGTTTTCCGCTGCCTGGCTGCCTGTAGCAGCCATTGCAATGAATCCAATCGGTCATTGTGTGCAAAAAATGATTTGTGAATGGTGGCAAAATTTAGTTTTTAGTAAACGCTGCCAACTTTTCAACAAAAAACCATTCAACGACGAGAACGAAATCTTGCTTCTGCAGAGTCTTTATTTATCCGACGTGAAGCAGACGTCATCGCATTGAAAATTCCTATAGCGCAATTATCCACTCTGTCTTTTCACTTAAACAATTTGCATGTGTCAGGCCTATTATTCTCTCTTTGGAAGTTTGGCACCTATCTGCGACCAAATATATGTGAAAAGGTCTTTGCTTAGGTCTATCTATGCCTTATGACATTGTGTAAGTGTAACCACAGAATATAATGTAGGCCTACGCTTTATCTATTCTGTTGTGTAACCAACTGAACTTTACTAAAGGACCTGGACAGTCTGAATCATGAGCGGTCTGAATGATTATAGCCTACATGAGCAACTTTAGGCTTACTGCATTATACGTCGCGAATGCAAATTCTTCAGTGGACCATTAGGCCTAATTATTGTTACGCGGAGAAACCATGACGACGATGAAATCTTACGTTCATAGGGATGGATTGGACTGACGGATATCTAAATTCGATCTCATCGGCGTAAAGTGAAATCACACGACTATAATTATAGCAGGCTCTAGGCTATAACTAAATAGAAACATTGTATAGGCCTATATATAGTTTGTGCTTCTTTCGAGGTTTGTATTACAAACAACTTTTTAGGTTTATAGGCCTATTAAGAATAGACCTAAATAGCTATAGGCCTAGATCTCTCATTATGCTAACCCAAAAGACTTATTCCAATTGATTACGAAAGGTTTTACAGTGTAATTTTGTGATTGTGAATCAGTTGGTGCCCTGCGCTCAGTTTTAGAGTAGCCTAGGCCTATAGCGCTGTAGAAATATGGAGTTTAATATTGCAATTAGGCCTACGCTTATGATGAAAAGAACTGACGTACCCACCTTCAGTACCGAGGCGACGTAGGCCTAATTGGGAAGCCGCTTAGGCCTACAGTTTATATTCATGGTTGTCTCTTGCAATGTGGTATAGATGAAGGGATTGCTCTGCAGCTAGACATTTTATTTTATAAGACATTTTTATTGTTCCCCAGAATGAATACATACAGTACATGTGTTTATTTTTAACAATGAATAAGAATAACATCACATAGTAAATAATGACAGTAGTTTAAGGGTTCAATAGGCACACCTAAAGGGACAAGTCCCGCTGGGCAGGGGCCTACTTACTAAGTGATTAGTGCAGCAAGATGACAGAAGTTGGTTGTGTTGAGTGGATGTAAGGGACATTGTTTACATATTTATGGACAATTTAACTACAGAACAATAGGGGAGAAAAACACTTTAGTGGAGCAAGAACTCAGACATCATCAACAAGCAGTTGCAAAAAACACACCAAATGAAACCATAAATGAAACAGAAAAAAGAAAAATTAAACAACGTCATCTACAAGCAGTTGCAAAAAACACACCAAATGAAACCATAAATGAAACAGAAAGAAGAAAAATTAAACGTTGTTTAATGTGTGTGCACGCAAGAGATTTTTAAAATGAATGAGGCTCTTAGCAGTACGAATATTGGTTGGTAAGTTATTCCATAATACAGGGCCCTGAAATTTTATTGAAAACTTACGGGCATTAGTTCTTGCAGCTATACTTCTATAATCACTGTTGCTTCTAGTGAGGCCAGGATGCAGTACAGGAGTGAAGTAGGACGAAAAGCAGGAGGGAAGTAGGTTGTTAGTATACTGATACATAAATTCGCAGGTTTGTATAAATTTGATTTGCCTAAGATTTAAAAGTTTATATTCCAGGAAGAGCGGTCCAGTGTGAGAGTAGCCAGGAGATTTTGAGATGACTCTTAAGGCCTTTTTTTGTAAAATCTTCAAGCCATTGAGATGTGTATCATAGGTAGAAGACCAAATCAGGTTACAGTATGTGAGGTAAGGATATATAAGAGTATAATAAAGGTCTGTTAATACATATAACGGTAGCAGGTAGGATACCCTTTTTATGATGCCTATGTTTTTTTTAATTTTGTTGCTTATTTCAGTAATGTGTGTTTTCCATTTTAGGTTCTGGTCAATGTGGACTCCTAGGAATTTTGTTGTCAAGACTTCAGGAATGGTTTTGTTATCAATAAGCAGTTCATTAGTAGTAGTGGGTATTTGCTTTTTTGTCGAACGAAAAATAATATAATTAGTTTTACTGAGGTTTAGGGATAGTTTATTAGCTTTGAACCAATCACTAGCTGATGTTAGTTCACTATTTGCTAGCTGGAATAGCTGGTCATATGAGGCATGGGACAAGAAAACATTGGAGTCGTCAGCAAATAGGATGTAGTGTAAGATGGAGGAGGAGTTAGGGAGATCATTTATATATATCAAGAACAAGAGAGGCCCAAGAATTGAGCCTTGCGGAACTCCAAACTCGATGAGTTGGAGATTAGATAGCCTGCCATTACATGATACTTTTTGGTATCGATTAGTTAAATAGCTTTTAAACCAATTAAGAGCATTTCCTCTAATGCCATAGTGTTCCAGCTTGGCCAAGAGAATTTTGTGGTCCACCGTGTCAAAGGCCTTGGCTAGGTCAAGAAATATGCCCATAGAGTATTCATTCTTGTCCATGGCCATAGTTATTTTGTCCTGTATGTCAAGCAAGGACATAGAGGTAGAGTGACCGGGTTGGAAGCCATGTTGGAGAGGGTATAACAGGTTTTTTTGTTTTATATACAAGAGTAAGCGATCATACATTACTTTTTCAAACAATTTCGAGAAGAAAGGCAGTATTGAAATTGGTCTATAATTAGTAACTTCAGTTTTTATACCTTGTTTGTGTATTGGCAAGACCTTGGCGATTTTTGCCTCAGCAGGAACTACTCCATTTTTAAGTGAGCAGTTGATTATCTCAGCTAAAGGGGCGGCCAGAAATTCCAGTACAGGGGATAGTAAATGTGGATTCATGTCATCTGCGCCAGAGCTATGTGTTGATTTAAAAGTCTTATTGATGGCAATTAATTCTTGAGGACAAGTTGGTATAAGGACAAAAGAGTTTACTGAGGATGGGGGTAGGTAGTCCTGAAATCCTTTATTTGATGGAGGTATTTTATTTGATAGTGCTTTTGCCATTCCCGTGAAATAAGAATTAAAGTGTTCTGCCATTGTATTAGGATCAGATATTAACTCCCCATTTAGATTAATTTCATTTATCCAAGTGTCCTTATTTTCAGTTTTGACAATCTTCCTTATCACCTGCCAGGTTTTTTTTATATCCTTATTGTATTTGATAAATTCATTCGTGTAGTAGGATTGTTCAACCTTAGTACGGATTACTTTGTAGTTGTTACGGTACTTCGTAAATATATTTTTATTTTCAGGAGTAGGATTTTTTATGTATTTAATATAGAGTTTTTCTTTCTTTTTTATAGAATTTAGAAGGCCCTGGGTCATCCAAGGTTGATGAAATGTGTTTTTTTTGGAAATTTTTTTTGGTTTTAGGGGGAAGGCTTTATCATAGCTAGCTTTGATTACATTTACAAACAAATTATATGCTTGACTGGGATCATTTTCATTGCAGGATGCTATAATTGGAGCCCAGTCTACATTAGATAATGTACTTTTAAACATTTCAGAGGCTTCCTTAGTTGTTGTTCGTATCATTTCAATCTTCCCCATATTTTGCATTGTATGCGGCTTAGTTTGGGTCCAGGTTATGATAGGTAGATGGTCAGATATGTCAGATGTTACTATGGCAGAGTCGATAATACAGTCAAGAGAATTTGTGAATGTATTGTCTATTAGGGTTGCTGTAGTCGGGGTGATTCTAGTCGGTTGCAAAATCAATGGGAAAAAATGATGGACAATCATGCATTCAATGAAATCATTTGTAGGGGTATGGTTGTCAAATGCTAACAAGTCAATATTAAAATCGCCAGTTAAAAAAAGTTTCTTCCTGTTGTTCTTCCCTATAGTCAAGTTTTCCATTAGCGAGTCAAATTGCATATTGAATTCATCCAAGTTCGAGCCTGGCGGTCTGTATACAACACCAATCAAAATAGGCGTACCCTTACCTTGGGGAATACTAATGAATAGGTTTTCAAATGCAGTTACAGTCATAGAGGTAGAGAGATCTTCTTTTAAAAATTCAATGTCACGTCTAACAAAAAACCCAACCCCTCCCCCTCTCCCCTCCTTTCTGCTCTTGTGAATAAAGTTGTAGCCCGGAATAGTGATGGTATCTGCCATTAGTTCGGGCAACCAGGTTTCAGTCACTGCCAAGACACAAACTGGGAGCTGATGCAGTAAAAGTTTAATTTCATCGAGTTTTGGGGTAATGCTACGACAGTTTAGATGCATCATGGAAAAGATTGAGGAGATATTATTGAATCTATGAGTCAGCTGCGATGGGCTATAGTATTCACACTCTTTTATGTTATTCCAGAAATAATTTTTATCAGGGTCCAAGTCCTTGTTATTAAGAAGCGGTCTATGTGATTCATCTTGATTGAACAATTCAAGTCTAGTGGGTTTGTGGGGTTTAAAATCATCCATCCTTTCTAAGTCAGTTGACTGAGTGTTAGAGTCCTTATCAGTAGAATTCAGAGGGCATATACATTTTGTACAGTGCCGGTCCATGAATGCAGCAGATACATTAATAGCTAGACAAGTTACATGGCAATGAGTTTCACAACAGTTACAGATTCTGGCAGCCTGATCAACATCTATATGATTAGTGCACACACAACAATGCAGTAAGTCAGATAGCTATACAAAAGGATAGTCCCTATATAATCAGGGCGTCTCTAAGTATTAGTCGATACAATCACTGGTCTGAGGCTGGGGCCGCTGATCCGACAGGGTTCAGGCCGGCCCATCGAACGAGAGTCTGCAGATCTCCTATAAATGGGCGATAATAAGCTGAGCAAACCTCGGGAAGAAAATAATAAACAGGCTTGTGTGAAATAAGGAGAAACGCTACGTACGGTAGCTTACACCAAAGTTCTGCGTAGGCCCCTATAGGGTCTACAGAAAACTCGTATATAACACCAGGGCCGGAATAAGACTTTCGGGGGCCCTAAGCCAAGAGCCGGGTTAAGACAATCCGGGGGCCCTAACCGCAAAGCCATGCAAAAGTATGTGGCTTTGTGCACAAAGTTTGATCCGTAGGCTACATACATAAGCGATTTTTTTTCTAATGAAATATTGGCTAAATAATAACACATGCATTTACCATTGTCATTTTGTCAATTAGGACCTTGGTACAATCTGATTTTATATTTCCTGATAGTTGGGGGCCCTCAAAACGTTGTGGGGCCCTAAGCCATATGCTTATTTGGCGTAAACGTTAATCCGGCTCTGTAGGCCTATAATACTAAGATTTGTGCAGTTTATTGGCCAATTTAGACATAGATGGCTTCGGATAGCCTGAAGCCACATCATAAGTAGGCCTATTAAGTTTATATAATAGACGAGGATCAGCCACATTATGTCATTAAATTGTTAATAGAAATTGCTATCGCAGTAGTGACAGTGAAGGTTGTTTGAAGGTCAGATCATGCAGATGCAGAAAAACTGTTGTTTGGTTCTGAATAATCTCTGCCCATATTATAGGTTATATTAAATGCCATGATTACTTGTAATCAATGTCTCTGATTTTGTGTAGGCCTAATTAATGTTCACATATATAGGGGCCTAAAGCAAACAAGGTCCACTGGACACAGAAATCAGTAGCCTAGGCCTACGCGGTAAGAAACGACTCAGTCTACCATTTTGGAGGATGCCCCGAAAGAAGCGAAATCTCTTGCATATGACCTCCAACTGACCTCTTGTAAATTTTATTCACAAGCACAACGTCATCATGGACTCTCCGAAAAAGCACAACGTCTCGAAAGAGCCAAACTTTCCGCATCAGATCTTGATTGTCGACGACCGCAGTAAGCTAATCAAAGCAAGACAAACGCCAATGGGACAAAACGTCGAACCAATCTACTCATCCGACAGAAGCTCCGCCCTAGTTCACCGTCAGCCACAGTCTGTCCAATCACATGGCAGTCATGTAAAGTTGATCACCAGAGACCAATGCGACAGTTCTAAGAATACCAGCACGCCAATCACGGGTGGACCAGCGGACGCTTCCATCCATTCAACAGCCAACCGGGAATGCGCAACTGCCAAACAATCGGACGATATTCTCGACTGTCGAGTTTCCATTCGACCCAGCGACGATTACGTCACCAATTCCGACCAATCAGCTGAGCTTCATGCAGCAGTTTCCAACCTATCAGCAGAATCGGTCGTCTGCAGGATTTGTCACCTCAGCGCCACAGAATCCAGTTAGTAGAACTTTAATTAGGCCTACATATCTACATAATAAAAGGCGTAGACATAGCCTAGGCCTACGCAAACATTCGAGGATAGTGGTCCATTTAGTATGCTCTACTCTCAGTAGGCAACATTTAGAACAGACGAAGTAAGAAATCGCTCTGTCGCACAGCTGAAGCCACGGCGACCAAGGCCTAGGCTATCTGAGGAGGTAGGCCTACGTAAAAAAAGAATCCAGGAGGTGGACTGGGAAAGCTCTTTGAAAGACCAGAATAATGTAGATTGCAGAGGGAGGATCAAGGCAGTAGCCGTAGCGTGAATTTGAATTAGATTGCTTAAATATGAGTACTTTGGTGCCTGTTCGTAGGCCCTGTAACGTACATCTTATCAGCTCTGAGCGGGGTCCCACTTCAGCAGCTCATCTATATAGGCCTACCTCCTTCCCTCTCTGAACCCTCTGACAATCGGATATGGATCTTTATTTGGTGTCCCTGGACAACCCCTCTGACACGACGCAGCTTTTGAGAATAAACCTGGGTCCTGCACTAAAACTTTGAAGTTTGAGTGCAGAATCTGAGACGCACTATGAATTTACGATTATGATAACCAATGGCAATTAGCAAACTAGGCCTACATAGCAACAATGACCAACAGTAAATGCCTATGTGGACCCATATAGGAGCCATACTCTTTTGTGGGACCCACTAGAGCCCTCAAGGGTCCCATCAGATTTCGATGAAAATGCTGGCTGCAGAGTAAGAAGTGTTCCGTTCGTTTTGAAACGTTGCAGACGCCCCACTGGACGAGACCGGATGTGATTGTCGAGGTTCTCTGAGACTGTGTCATCGACGATGCGTTGAACACTGGATGCTCGTCAAGATGTCGAAGCAATGCGAAATCTGCCAACAGCCATTCAAGTACGACATCGTCATTCCCGAATACCAGATACAAGGCCAGGTAGTGAATAGCTTGGTTTTATTATTCGGATGAATTGGGTAATGCAATGTAAGGTGCTTATAGTTCAAGTCTCAGAGGCATAATCTCAAAAATTATGGACCCGCACGGCACATTAAACTTTAGGCCTAGGCCTTTAGCAGATCCATCGCAGACAGAAATATCCTAACTTATAATTTCAATTGTGAGGTAGTCAACCAAAACGTTTAGGGCGATTTTGAATATCTATTATTCAGTCACTCTCATCTTAAATTCTGTTACCTCGCTCTGGCCTATGCGTTCGCAGCCCAGGGTGTCGTCACGGTTTTGAGAGTGAAGATTGTGCTTCATCATGCAAAAAATGTTGATTTCTTATTTGCTTGTCGCGTTTCGGCGCGAGTGATTTTACATATATAGGCCTAACAGTTGTGTTCTCACAGCATCACGAGCATTCCTCAAATTATCAAACACATCATAAAGTCAACTCAGTTTCCAAATTTTGGGAACAGAGTTGACTTTATGAAACTCTGCGGTCACGCGAAATTTAGGATGAGAAATCACAATCTGGCCAAGCGCCGCGATTTAAAGGACGCGAGGCACCCAAAGTATTGCAATTTTTGCACATAGGAGATTGTTAAGATTGTTGATGTATGTAAATAATTAAGTGTAAATAGCGGAGAAGTCATGGAAGCGTTTGCTGCATGATTTTAGTACGCAGCAGCGACGCCCGTTGATGGACCTGGCATGTTGAATGCCTGCCAGGACTCGCGTCGTCTGCTCTTCTTCGTCATCTACATCCTCCTGCTGTTCACCGCTGGTACGAGCACGACACTGAGCATCTTCTCGCGAGAGGAGCACATGAAGCGAAAGCCAATGAACATAACCCTGGCGTCCATCGAAATAGCCGCCCGCAACGAACGCATGTACGCTTATGGAGTCAGTCTGGCTGTTACGATCTTCATCGGGTTCCATATGGTGGCCATAGGGGCGCTGTGGGTCATCGCAGAGGCGATTGTCCTACCACGCGAACGCATTCTGAGGCACCACATCGAGATCTTCAGGAATATCTATGCTGCTCAACTCCAGGAATCGAGTTACGTTTGGAGGAACGGAGGAAACGGTGGGAACGGTGCAGAAGCTGGAACCGGAGGAGGTCTTGGCAGCCAGGCAGCAGGCGGCAACCGAAGAGGAATTCCGATGAGTGGACAGATTTCACGTAATGACGGAAGTGGTCAGGTAACACTGATCTCATCTCAATTTTTCTTAACATACCCTCCAGCCCAAGACATCTCTGTCAACTTTCTTCTTCATCGCAAGTCTCTCTCCCCACTGCCTAGAGTCCTTCCGTCCCCTTAATCGCCGACATAGGCGTAAACTTGTCGAAAATATTGGGAGGGCCCATTGCCCTCACTCCCCTCCCCATTCGTATGTGACGGGAGGTGAGGGGGTTGGAGTTCTGGGGTGCGCTGCAAGCTCCCCCAGTGCGGTCCTTCTGTTTTAGGGCCTGCGATGACCGTATAATTTGCATAACATTCTAGAGACTGGCGTGGGGTGCTCAATAGTGTAGTGGTTAGCGCGCTGGACTGTCAATCGAGAGGTCGTGGTTCAAATCCCCGCCAGGACAGAAATTTGGTTCTAGATTTCTGTTCCACCAGCACCCTCTAGCCAACTCAGCTATAATGAGTACACTGAGTATTGCTATACAGGTCCAGAGTCTGCCAGAGATATTTCCCAGGTCATGACCTAGCAGTTCAGGCCCCGTGCATCAGCCTGCACCTCGAGGGCCGAGGCATATCAGCCCCAGACCCGTTGTAGGGTTAAAGGTCGGGCAGACAGAGCTAGTCTGTCTGAGCGTTCCACTGGCAGTGATCCTCAAATGCACACGTATGGCAGGGCACAACTACTTACATGTAGCTGTGTCAAAAAGTCGAACAATGGAGAATACAGTACTTATTGGAAAACTCGAGGTTTATTTTAAGAAGATTAGCCTACTATAGCTCTGGTAAAAATTTGTGACTCTATCTAACACCGAAGTAGGCCTAATCATGAATGAAAACAGAAAAAGCAAAGCAATAGTTTTCGTTAATTATGCAAACAATTTCGAACTATTATTCCTACTTGCTAATTCAGAGGTCCTTGGCAAGCCTGCTGCTTTTGTCCAGGTCTCTATGTCTGCCCGACTTCAACCAACCAATAACACACTTTCGGCATTCCATAGGGCGAGAGGTGGACCATTTATACATGTAGGCTACCAATCATTAGTGAGTCATTTAAAGATGTAACGATCAGCTTGTTTCTTCCACTGGCTTGATAGAGATTCATAATTTTGACTGAATCATCTGTCATAATCAGCTGAAGAAACAGGCAAATGCAATACCTTTTTATCCATCTAGATTAACTTGCGGGAATCTTGCTTGATTGCTTGATTGCTTGATTACTTGCTTGCTTGCTTGAGCCACAGGCTAAATAGTCAAATCTTGCGACGACTAGTTCGATCACTTACAATCATTCAATCGTCGTGAAACTTGGCATATAGACTCGCCCTCGCACACACTTCATTCTATCAAAATTTCACCTCCCCAAAAAAGGCTAGCTTATAGAATCGGGGACTCAACTTTTCGAATCGGGGAATCACCTTTTCCCATCGATATCTATATTTAGAACGTTCTAAATATAGATATCGGGCGACGTAATGAACGCGGACTATATATTTGTAGAGGTGACTGCTTCATAAGACGCATTATGGGATACTAGATGGATATAGTAAAAAACTTTGTTTTTACTATTGGCTGTATTTTATTAACAGTGCTATCAAACTTTTTGTTTCCCAACATTGCTCCATCACTACTTCGGTCAGTAGGCCTAAAAGATTTCTCATTCACACTTACCAGATTTTGATTCATTAACCCAGTGGCGTAGCCAGGAATTTATGATGGGGGGGTTTTGGGATTTAAAATACCGGTAATTTGTGTTTTCAACCGAAAAATTGCGAATATTGTTAAAACTTCATCGTGCTGGGTGCAAAAAAATTTTTTCCCTAAGCCAATGGGGGGGTTTAACCCCCCCCCCCCCCTTGCCTACGCCACTGCATTAACCTTCTCAACTTCATTGCCACATCGTCTAAATTTAGTTGTTGCAGTTATAGTTTCTCCGTCACTATCCTCACTAGCAGCAAATCGCTTTTTGCGCGAAAATCCACTCGTAAGTAAACTCATGAAATTTTTACGTGTCACTTGATAAAAGCCTCGTTTATAAGTGTAACGAATCCAATAGACCCCCCCCCCCCAACAAGACGCCGCAAGTGTAGAGATAGCCAGATAGGCCCTATACGGAAATAAAACGGCGGCATAATGTGACATGATACGTTCATATATGTATGAATATATGTATGAATATAGGCTATATATATTATACTATATATTAAATATATATATATATATACATACTGGAAAGCCGATCATTTCTTCGGAAGCTCCTGGGGCTAACCGGGATACCGAAATATTTAGTTCTCCATGGGCTAACACATGTTGGAAATATTTGGATGCGCGCGAAAATCAAGATACATTGAACCGCTGAAAGCTGCTGGGGGCGGGGGGAGTATAGCTTGACCCGCCCAAGGTAATTACACTGCTGCATAGACGGCGTCCAGGCTGTGGTGGTCTGTTGGTCTAACAATTAAGTGGCAGGGCCAGGGCAGCGTTCAGCCTTGAAACTAAGTGCCTGCCTAGACGCCGTCAATTCAGACTTTAAGCCCCGAGTTTATTACTACTGTCATAATATTGGAGGGGCTCAATGCCTGGGCAAGCCTGACGCCTCAATTATTGGGGGGCTCGAGCCTAGCGGCCTACAGGAGTTTACGCCTATGAATTCGCCGATGCCTTTTGTTAAGAGATTAAATACACATCGTTTTCCATCTGAATGATAGTAGCGTGCACAGCGCCTCTGACTCTGAGAGGCTCTTAAGACGCGCTCTACATGTGTTCTATAATTGCATTACATTCTCGGACCAAATCTCATCCCTTCGCTTCTCATTAAAATCTCTTCTTGTCTCCCCAGGCCTGGTCCTCCTCTAGCACTGATTCACTGCTTTCCATTAACCCTAATACCTCTGCCTCTCTGTCATCGCTCCAATGGGACCCAGTTCTCCCAATCGCCTCTGGCGAATGGAAGAATTGGGGAGAGGCATAATGTCACTCCTCCTAAAATCTCTTCCCAACAAGGAATGCGAACTTCATCTCGTATCTACCTCTCCTCTAAGGGATTGTGCCTCTACCCTTGTTCCTGTAATCACTCAAATCACCCATATCTAACTCTCAACTGGCAACTTCCCCATGGCCTTTAAGCACTCTCGTTATTCCCCTTCTCAAAAAAGCCAATCTTGACAAGGGAAACCTATCTAACTATAGTTTCATCTCCAAAATTGAAAGAGTCGTTTGACACGTTTAGCCGTGCAAGGATTACCTCTCTTCTAATTCACTCCTCAACTCTCACCATTCTGGTAACCGGACTTAGACTTCCTATTCACCACCCTTTTGACAACTGCTCGATCTGACTCGACACTGCGCTCGTGAATAAGCTGGTGCCCTGCGTTTAGCTTGCAAGTGATTCTTTATAAATTAGAAGTTTACGCTTAGGCCTACATCAGGCTACTGGCCAAAGAATTTAATGCAGTAGAATGGAAATTCGTGCCAGATCTAGAATAAGCGCGTAGTTTTCGTCTGACTAGGCCTACTGTTGCATTGTATTAGGAACCTTAATTGTTAACTGTCCCTTTGCTCTATGAAGCTTTTTCTTTTATCTCAAAGCAGATCCGGCGGCCCCCGACTCCACGATTCCGCGAACCAAGGCGCGTTCCGGAAATCATAGTGCAGGCGGGCAATCAGCTGGCCTTACCTTTCAGACGCCAAGGCTTCAGTCGTCCAGCTCCCCCTCCAGTGATGCGCCGACTGGCGGACGGACACCGAGGGGTGGCCGCTGGTTATCGTCGCCAGGAGCCAAGACCCTTCGACGAGGTAACTCAAGCGGAACTCGACCGAATCATCCCACACGAGTCTCCGGTTACGCAGACACATCCAGGGATCCTGGAAATCTTTGCTGCGCACGGCCGGACCTTGGAAAATGACCAGTGCAAGGAAACCACGCCTGGAAATAGGCAATCCATAGGAGTGGACGAAATAGGCGCTTCACAGAATCCTTCGAAATATATGGCTGAAGGCGACCAGGGAGATCAGAAGAAACAATATACCATTGAGATGCAGGACCTCACTGACGAGGCATCGAAATCGGAAGCGGCTGCCTGCTGTACATCGCACATCATCAGCAAACGACAGTCGGCAAGTTCAGAAGACAAATGAGGAAGATAGATCAGGTACTGTGTGCCTTGAACACAATGCCCTTAGTATGTGCACAGTGCACTCGATCTGTTATCAGTGAAATTAAAAACCTTGCAACGGAACTCGATCTCTTACAGCAGTTCTCAGTAAACATTTCTTGTCTGTTTTCAGGAAAACCATTGACAAGTAGTTTATTAATCTAGCCTACCACACGCATAATTAAAAATTGTAAAAAATAGTCATTACATACATCAGAATTTGGTTTTTCGTTTTTAATATTAAACATTAAGGGCATATAACCACATAGCAACATCTGCTCGCCGCTTGCGCTCTACTGACCGTCTGGACCTCTTTGTCCATCATGTTAGGTCTGCCTTGGCTCAATGCCTGGAATTTGCTGGGAAAGGTCCCTCCACTTGGAATTGCCTTCCTCTCTTCTACAGGCTAAGCTCAAGTCTCCGATCTACCCTCCTTCGCTCGCTCTCTTAGGCGTTTCTTTTCCTCGGGCTTCCGCGCTGAAAGCGCCTCTGAATAGTCTATGGTGCGAGAGGCGCTCTATAAATTTTTAGATACGATACAATACGATAGCCTGAAACCTTGTTTATAGCGGCTGCCATGGTAAAGTAACAATCCATTTGTTCTGTGCCCTCACCAGCTACCAAGACATCACACTTATAACACGTTATCCAGGTTGACAGGTCCTGCTGCTGAAGTGCAAATGCAATGCATCTAAACCAACTGTACACTGGACTATAACTATTATGAACATATTTAACCAGGGCATAAGTCTGATTTCTGACAGTGCAGTTGACATGCTCAGCTTGCAGTCGACTCGTCTAGAGTGTGCATTATGTAGTATGAATTTGTGAGAGATTATTAGCTTGTCGACTACATGTGATTTAATTCTAATACCTGAAATTTTACTTCCCGTTTCAAGTACAGTTTGAGGAAAAGTGCGCAGTTGAAATTTCTGAGTATTTTCGGCACTGTTTTTAAATCATGCAAAGTCACACAGAAATGCTAATCTGTCATGGTTAGTCAGTTGTAACGTGACAAGCAGTTAGATGTTTGAAAGCCAATGAGAAAAAGTAGGCTTTGATCTTTTCTTGAAACGATGTTCGAGTGTCTGACAAACATTGACAGTTGGTTTGATATGTCTACGAGGTTAGTCCTACCATGTCACAAGTTTAACAGACAGGAAGCTACCATGAATGAAACGTTTGTAACTATGTGCAGTATATATGTAACTAGACACAATACACATGTGCCACGTTTTAGCCAACCCATGACATTGTGAGAACCTTGATCACCAGAGACCAATGCAGTAACTTTCATCAACATTCCCTGGATGTTCTAACAATGACAAAACTAATGAATTCACCACCAAAGACATAATTACAAGAGGCTCATTCCAGAAATCGATTAAAAACAAGTCATGTTATGATACCATTCAACTGGCTGAATTTTATTAAAAATCAAGACAAACACTTAATAAACCGGTAGAAGGCGTAAACTAGAAAACAATTTGCCAATGTCTGTATGTTCATAATGCTGAATACTCAAAAACATTAGTAAGAAATCTGGTCATACTAGCTACCAGCTGCTTGGAGGTAGTTCTTTTTGGAAAAGTTGAGGTAATAAATGGAGACTGATTTTGTCGGAAAAGATCCGAGAGGTTCTGAAGGCGCCGTCACATCTCTGGAAGAAAACCAAACAATATGCTCAGAGTAGTCACAATCTCTACTCTATATTACGTAACAAAAATTTATCATTCCAGTAAATGTGTAACTTTGTACATACGGTGGGTTAGTCTATTAAGCTGATTAGTCTGTGGGGTCATCCATAAATGTTACCCAAAAGAGGGGGAGTGACCCATATGTGGACAAGGGCAGACACTATATAACTTTTTGTTTAGTGGGTCAGGGTCATGTATATGTACCAATTATTTCTATAGTTAAGATTTTGCTACAATATTAATAATATTAATAACAGCAATAATAATAATAATAATTGATACCTGTGCAGAAAACAGAAACGCTCAATGCTTACATGTTAGTGTTGGAACTGGTTGTTTTGCCGACATCCCAGAGATTTATTATGTAATCGTGACCACCTGAAAAACCAATCATTACATTATTAATTATTATTAAAGTGGATGTTAGGGTAAGTAACTGGAAACTATTATTCAGGCATAGAAACAAAATATGAGAACACCAGAGGAAAGTTACAGTATGCACTACATGAGCCTAAATTAACAGAAAAATATGTATGTACACCATGCATGCATATCAAATAAATGTGTATGTATGTATGTATGATTATGCATGCCACATAAGTATGTATGCAAATAATGCGTAGACACACCACTGGTGGGCTCTTGCATATGACTCCCAGCATGTCCTACAATATAAATGAGCTGCAAGTTCAGTCAATTAAACTCTGAAGTTCTGCGAGAAATGAGAACCAGTTATGCCTTGATCACCTTCTGCCATTCAACAGAAAATGTTCATCTTACCTGAAGCCAAGAGCGAGCTGCACTGACTGAATGCCAAGCTGTACACAGTTTCCGTGTGTCCTTTGAAATCTCTGACCACTCGGCTCATCGACAAATCCCAGATCTTGATACGATGATCGTCTCCTAAAGGGCAACCATTTGAATGCATATAACATAACATAGATGAAAATTCGTGAAGCGCAACTTCAAGGAAAACTTCTCAGTAGCACTCATGGGGACCGACAAGGAGAACCCTCAATCAAACAGAATAAACATCAACTACTTGCAGAACAGAGAAGGAGACAGGCTGAATAGCTCAGCTCTAGTTTTAGGAGGAAGGTTGTTCCGGGCCACAGGACCAACGAAAGCAAAGCTTCTGTGCTTAGTTGCAGAGGAACAAGCCTGGGGAACTAGAAGATCGGCCGAATGAAGGGACCTGTGGCCAGGAACAGACAAGGCAGAGATACACAGTGAGCCAAGAGAAGATGGGGCAATTCCCACCAAGCACTTGGTCTGCATATCACCTTAACACAATGACTCAGAACCTTAACAGAACTAAATCACATTGCCTGATGCTGCGTTGAACAGTATTCCCTGCATCTCTTCGTTCTACTCAGTCACTTGTGTCATTTCATTTTTTACTTACAACTTATGCTTTTAAAATTGCTTATCCACCATAGGCTGCCACTTGGCAGACTGATCTGGATGTTGACCAGATTACCACTTTTTTGGTGAGCTACTGGTTGATGCCTTCTGCATTAGACACCAGTGCCATTGAAGATATACTGGAAGTTAAGCAATAATAACAATAGCTGACTTAAAGTTTGCATATATGACACTTATGTATGCATATTGTATACATGGATGCATCATTTATATAAGCACCTTTCAAAGGTGCTGGATTGACAGATATCTATGTGTTTGTCTAGATATTTAAAATATAGCCTAGATAGATAGATATATACGACATACTTAATATTAACAACATATAACATTATGTAGAGCACTGCTTTATGTAAGTAGCTGAACATGAGTAGAGGTTAACCTGCAGATGCGAGATATTTTCCGTTTGGTGAGAAAGCGAGTGCAGTCACCATTCCTTTATGCTCCGTAAGAACGCGCTTTGACTCTGCGTCTTGAAGGCTCCACAGACGTATCGACATGTCGCTTGATCCAGTTGCCAAATAGTTGCCATTGGGATGGAATTTAACACACTGCATTCAAAACAAAACAACCGCTCCAGAGTAAATCTCAATTCAATTTCAACTGTGCTTATCCAACGGATTATACTTCACGACTGTGACTGAACATTGATTGATGTCTTATATATTATGATATTAATGGTGCCATGGACCAGATAGAAATTTAAGAACTTGTTAAATGCATTAACAACTCCATGTCAACCAGTGAAGCTATGAAACTCAGCAACAGCTTTACATCCTAAGAACCAAACTGTGCATACGGACACTTAACCTACTCATAGAAAACAAGGAAAAGACATTGAACCAGTCAAGGGTTAGACAACTGTTTCTGGGACATCATCTCATAGCCTCAGTTTATGGTCAACGCATCCGTACGCTTGGAAAGAGTAAATGCAGTGACAATAAGTAAGTACGCAAGTAAGTATATTCTTTAATATTACCAGCTGCCAAACAGCACTCTGGTGAACAAGCATCAGCAACACAAATTCATATGAACATCAAAATCTATCTAAAAATAACTAGAAACGCTGACAAACGCTTATAACTGGTCAATATGATAGAGTGCATGACACCTAGCACCAGTGCCACAGGAGTATCCTAAATATGAATAAGGAACATGCGATAAATGCATTTAAGACACTGGAAGTATGCCTGCTCTGAGCACACTATGCAAACCGTAGACTGTCATAGAACACATACATAAGAGATCAAAGTGGTACATACATTGACTGTACGAGTGTGTCCTATAAATGTTCTCAGCGGATAATTTCTGTTTGAACACCACAGCTGACATGTCTGGTCAAACGAACAGCTGGCAAAGTACGAATTCACAGCACTAAAACGAGAAGCAAAATCATCTTTAAAGCATGCCACGTGTATTACTAAATCTAATTTCATTTATATCTTCAGGCAACCAGGTCAAATGAAGGATGGGTTGTACCAATCAACCAATCTTACCTCTCACCAATCTTTTTTTATCCCTCACCAACCATTATTACCCATAATTAGTCAGTCTGTCCAATCAGCGACTTAAACATTTGGCAGACAATCTCAGACTTTCAACTGCACAAATTACACTATGCAACCTAAGGCTTTAATTGACATGAAAAATCTGAAAGTCTTGGCTAATGACCAAGGCATCCCTGTATAAGCTCTTCCACAGTCAGTCATTAACTGCAAGTTCCAAACACTCAAATGGTACGACATGGTTGCTGATAGGTCAGAGCACTCTCCTTCTAATGTGCAGAGTATTGTTTGAGCCTCCCCTTAGACGGTTACAGTGTAGGGACCACGAGTAAGTCCTTCACTGACAATTGCTCATTGCCATCGACTGATGCTATGTCATTAGATAATGGCATTTACTAAATTAGTAGTAATAATAATAATAATATAATGACCCACACACTTTAAGCTATTCAAAGCCTTTTGGAAGTCCTCAAGGGCATTACATAAACATTCAGATGCATACATGTACATAAATACCAGCTGTATACAGAGTGGATTCTACGCGCTCCTGGTCTGCGCACCATTCTGCCTGTTGCAAAGTGGTGTTTTGTACACCAAAGCTATTAACTTAACACACCATAATTGTTGAACACATCATACAAGAACTGCAGTGTAGCATTAAAAATTGACTTTTACAGCACGACCTATTTTTTACATGTGGCCAGGTCTACATAGTGTATCGTAAGGCACGGCCCCCACCGACTTCACTTTCACGAGTCCACGCTGCACTTCAAAGCCTCGGTTGTAAAAACTTCTTACCTGCTGTCAACTCCAACCACGGGATAATTGTGGCCTCGGTAGCAAACGATGTTTGAACATTTTTCTGTATCCCATAACCTCACTTAAAATAAAACAGAGATCCAAATTACAAAAACAGTCACCACCATTCAAAAAGTCTGTAAACATTTTAAAGATTTGAGTTCAAAGAAAAAAATCTAGTCCTTAAAAAACATACAATACAATACAATTGTTGCTCAGTTGGACTGTTCAATCAATCTATTGTTTATTTTGTAACCAACCAACCATCAACAATTCAAGTTACAAATCAAGTAGCTGTTTAAGTATAGGGGTCATTCCATCTCAAATCAACAAATTTTTTGCAAGTTTCCCACTCGACCGTCTCAGATTTTGATGAAATTTGCACAGAATGTGCATTGATGTATTAGAACAACAACGAAATTTTAAAAGGATAATGAAAAAACTGCCCCCCTCTGCAACCTCCAGGATCAACTGGTATAGGTTGAAATGTTTGCTTTCAGAGTCATATGTAACGTAAGTAATCTTTATTAACGCGAGACAAAAGTCCACACTTTACAACAACAATGCATTCAATATTGAAAAAGCAACACAATGTCAACACAAAATCCAAGAAATATTATAAACAGTTTTAGAAGTCTTAGTATACAGTTATATAGCTCTGAGCTAACAGCATAAATCGACTAAATAAATAAATAAAATAATAAAGTATGCTGTTTCAGCTACAGGTCATAAGTAATAGGAATTGGCTTTACCTGTTTTATCTCCAGAAGCAGATAGAAGATAACGTCGACTGTTTAAGAAGCTCAAGCTGTAGACGGTATCTGAATGACCTCGTAGTATAATGCTGTCTGAAGACTGCTCCCTCTCTTTACTGCCACAAAATATGGAATTTGCAATTAACGTTAATTTACCACAAACTGAATTCAAACTTCTGGAACCTTAAACAGAACCAGAGCAACTTTAGATAATAATACAATCATGACATAACAAAATAAAACAAAATGACAAACGCTAACATAAAACTAAATATAGTATAAACAGTGCTTCCCAACCTGCGTGCCGTGGCACCAAAGGGCCGTGAACTCTCTCAAAGGGTGACACGGCTAGATGGCAGAACAATAACATTAGCACAGCCATTTCTGATAAAATATGTGAAAACTACTGATTATCATTATACTGCCATTGACCTGCCTTTACCGTGTCATGCTCTAGAAAGGTTGGGAAGAAGTGTAATATAAACATCCATCAGGAAAAAATTAATACAAAATGAGAAGATAAAAAACGTCGTAATCATAACAGAATTAAACAAATAATTGAATACAATCTAAGTATCAGTATAATCAAGGCAGAATAAACTGAAAACAAATAGCCAATAATAATACTGCAGAGCGTCCCAAAGCTAAGACTAATACCTCAGCCGGGCTTCGATGTCTTCAGGATAATCATTGCCTAAGCGCAGATGGTTGACGCCAAACACAGGCGGAGGGTTAGGCAGAGAACCGGGTGAAAGACCCCAGATCTGAATATGAGAATCTTCAAATCCAGCACATATCAACTCTTCATCAGGAGACATCGTAAGACTAGAAGGACTGCAGAAAACAACAACGCCAACTTCAGACAACAACGTTTACAAAAAACACATGTATGTTAAATAACCATAACGACAAAACAATTGATTAAATTGCCTCTGAATAGATATATTGGCGCTACATAAATCTTTCTTGCCCATCACCAACTATTCTTACATATCACCAACCATTTTTACCTATTGCTCAGCGCTGTTACCCATTACCAACAATTCTTACCCAGTGTCAATCATTCTAACCTACCTAATAAAAATAATAATCGTGTTAATTGACAAGTTCACTGACAAACTGCAGTAAGTAACATAGAAACACAATGGCACAAATTTCATGATTCTTACTGAACACACGTCTTTGCAGCCTGTTAGGAGCCCACTGCATTTTACAGCATTCACCTAGGAAGTGGAAGTCTGGGTTGACCTAGAGGGGCTATGGGTATCGAACCACATCTTTCAAGATATATTGGTTCTTCAAGCACGAGTGTTACCATTTAACTATGCCCCTCCCATCTGCCCCAATGTTACCTATTAATCCTATTTTAAAACAACTGACCCTTCATCGTGTGGACTTATAATCGAATATAGACAGATGGACGGCAGCGGAGGAGGACCTTCGTTCATCTTCTGTATTATTCGCTGTAAAGACTCGAGTGTAACATCTGGAGAACTGTTGACGATGTTGGACTCTGGAATGGTAGCAGACGACACTCCATCTGATTCATCCTCTGCGCCTGATTCATCCAGAGGAGAATCTTTCTCTTTCACTGAAAATCAATTTGCAGATTAAATGTTTCATAAAAAAATTGTAAAGTGTGCATTTGGCTTGTGTATGCAGAACTCTGCTTTCTCTTGAATGGGTGATATATAAATTCATGATTACAATCAGTGTTACAATTTGCTTCATACACAAAACTTATAAACAGTCATGCAGTGCTTTTAACTAGTTAAGGAGCAACATGATTTTTGCTACTACAGTATGATATATAAAGATTTATAACAATCGAAATAAATCTTCATCGACTATAAAAATATCTTTGATATTATTTTACTACGAGCTCAATCTGCACAAACTTTCATCAAAAGGCTTGTTTGAAGATCTTTTAACATTTCCTTGTCAACTGCATGGATCAATGATGGCTGTGATAAACAAAAGCCCATTGTCGACTTTAATCAATAATGGAACTCTGTTCCAAACTATACAAAGAGAATTTCAAGCTAAGGATCTCAAATACTTTTAACACAAACTCACCTGAAATATCTAAGTGCTGAGTTATTATTTGTAGCAAAAGAAGGTTGTCTTCACTCTGCAAGTTAAATTTTAGAACAAATTAGACCAACTAGAAATCATCATATTTCCCATCATTTCTTCCTAAAATTGAAATTCCTCACGGTAAATCATTTGCTTAAACAAAATTGCTAAAAGTCTAGAATAAATGGCTGTGATTTGTCTTAATATTTTTTTACTCAAGCTAGAAATTATCCCGATTACTTAATTTTTTTAGAGTAAAAGCAAATCAAATGCTTGTAACTATTGGTAGTAATACTACTATCACATAATGATGAAGTTGAATTCTAACATAATACTCACTTTGAGAAACTTCAAGAAATACTGCAAAGATTCATCAGATAAAGTGATCTTGTATCTGTGTTCCCTAAATAAAAAGTACACAAACCAAAATACATTGCTAGAATTTTATAAATAATCCTAGTTTATGCCTGGGGATTACTCCAATGCATTTACTGCAGCCTTAAGACTCCTTTTTAGCCGGGGTTGGGTCGGGAGCACTCTTGTGTAGTAACCTGGAAGGGGCGCTATATAAATCTTCATAATGAATGTAACAGGATTGTTAAAAAACACTAAAAAAATTTGAAACGGTGTTTTGCCAATCAGATAGATGGTTCACCCACAGCACTTTTTGGATATGTGGCTTTCAGGTAATCACAGAGTTAATTAGAAAATGATTGAATGAATGAATGATTAAATGAACAGGATCACTAAGAAACAGTAAACAAATTCACTGCTAAAGTTGCCAATTAAATGAATGGTTCACCCACAGCACTTTTTGGTTATGTGGCTTTCAGGTAATCACACTACTGTCATAGATTCTTCTGGCTTCAAAAACATTCAGAAAGTTATGCCAAACAACACCTACCAGAATTCATGGACTGTCTTATTAGCAAGCATTTCATCTCTGTTTGATACACTCAACAGGTTCGTCATCAACGGTTTGGTTTCTTCCACATCTTCAAACGTTGTGTGATGCTTTGCAAAGAATTTCTGTGCTGTGAACACACAAGATATCAACGACAAAAGTAGCTAAAACTTTTATATCTAGAATGGACAATTAAGTCCAGGCAGAAGTAATTTCAGTGGAGTAATTACAAAACTGGGTAAATTATTATCATTATGCATTTATTAAGCGCCACCATCTAATGACCAAGCATTAAACAATGGTGCTGAGCAGTAAATTGTGAGTGAAGGACTTGCTGAATGCCCCTACATACTACCCATCTCAGAGGAGGCTTGAACCCATACACTGTGTTACAAGGCAATCATGCTAACCAATCAGCAACCAAGTCCCACTAAGTTCTAAACATGTTGGAATAAAACTACAGCACGTTGTTTTGCATCATAATAATTCCAAGTAAACACACTTGTTCTCCCTTGCATGCTGTAAACTTTTAACACAATATCTCTTAAACAATATTCAAACCATGCCTCGGATGCAATCATTCTGTACAAAATATAACACGTCTGCTTGTCAGATATGCAAATAAGGCAACTTACTTAAAACATTAAAGCTCTCATGGTCCTAGTTGAATGTAGGGCAAGCACTATTTCTTCTCTCATGGCCTTGCGCACTAGGAGCGCCTCTGAACGGTTCACCCTACTAGAGGTGCTTTATAAATGTTTTGAATAAATACAATACAATACTCACTTCCTGCTCTTCAGCCCTTGAGGCAGCCGTTGACACATACCGAGGTCATGGACACAGGGTAAGTGCAACACAAGAGGTCAAGTTCCACCCAGCTTACACAGTATAAATTATAGTGCTTGTTGACAGATTCTGTGTAACAAATGTGGGTAAGTTATACGCACACATGTCTCTGTCACCAAGCAATTACTCCACTACTTATATTATAAAGCTATGCATCATGCTAGGTGTGAATCTTTTACTGACCTGCTATTTTCTGACCCCCTGAGAGGAGTTCTAGATATATGCGAACAAAGAGTGGAAAGAGCATTGGATAGAGGTCTGACTTAAAGGGTTCGCCTGCTTCACTAACAAAGACTTTGGCCCTGAAACATAAATTACAAGCTTACATTAAGTTATCGTAAACTCTGATTTTCTTTAGTATCGAAAAGCCTAAAAATCACCTTATAAAAGTTATGATGAATTTTCATTCTTTTCTGATTCCAAAACAGTCCATAAAACTCATCTTATAACCCAGCATAGATCTGATTTCCAAAGCTCTATTAATGCTAAACTGATAATGTTTCATGAGTCAGATAATTTCATTTTATTTATTAATTATTCATCTATTATTATTAACACAATGTGGGCTTTTGCCTAATGCCAATATTAACAGTGGAGACCTGTTTCCCAGTGAACTTTGTGAGCACAGGGGAGTATGTCAAAGGAAATTTTTACTGCCGTTTCTGACATTCATTCCTTTTCTTTCTTACAAAATAAACCATACACATTCAGTAACACCTGCAATCCTGCATGCATAATAAGTAAAGAAAACTAACGATGAGATCAACAAATTAGATTAAGCAGGCACAAATACCTGATGTACTGTTGGTCGCAGTGTGCTGCATCTCCTGTGAGACTGCTAAACGACACCGCAATGCCAGAGCTGCCGCTGTTGAGCACGGCAGATGACATAGCCATCTCTTTTACACTGCAGACGCTCAACCTAAGCTTCTTTTGAGCAATATCACTGGCATCCTAAAAATCAAAGAATAAGTGAGTGAGTAATAACTGCTTCACTTGGCTTGGCCCAACACACATTTCAGCTTATTCAAAGTGCACCTGTTTAGATCACTAAACAATTTATGCTTTGAGACATACATATATCATAGCCTGAAGAACTAATCTTTACACAATCAGAACAAATTAAAACCATGCAAGCATCAGAAGTAACATAGCATATGCAATCACGAACATTCATCATCCCTACAACTATTGGAAACTTTATTAGTTATTCTTGAATACAAAAACAATTCCAGCACAGCATTTTGTTTCCATTTAATTTATAGACGGTTTTAGACTTAAGGTGTAATTCTCCTCAAACCATGTGTGTACGTTCTACTTAACTCTCCTTACTCTGTCTACACTTTTTACACGATGAAAGCGAAGTAGGCCTATACACCAAATATGCTCGGGTCCAGCTGTGGCCTGAAGCCATTGCCTGATGTAATGAATATTCCGAGGTTATCTGTAGTGCTACACAAAAATGACACATTCATTTGCCGTGATTTTTCACATGTACTGCACTTTTGTGTCGAAATCCATAAATTTCTGATGTTAAACATAACAAATTGGACTAAAACAGCTGCCTTCATCATGAAAAATTCATTGGCCAAGAACGAAAGCATTTTAAATCAACTGCCAGATGACGTCAAAAGTGAATTAAACCATTGTAGTCTGACCTGGGGCCGTGGCAAGCTTATAGTATCGGGGGCTGAAAGATATAGTGCGTAAGCTGGCAAGCATTTAGTATGAGGGTGCGTAAGTTTACGGGCGTCGGACGGATTCTTTTGGCGTGCTGCGCGGAAGGTACGATGTTTTCTAAAGACGACACTAACCCTAACCCTGACCCTAACCGACCCTCACGACGCGTAACCTTACCATAACCGACTCTCACGACGCCTAAAATGACGGGAGAAAATACACGCTCCCCGATACTAAATGCTTGCCAAATTGATACCGTCCGGCGTCCGCGCACCATGCCCAAAGATACTGCATAATCGTTCAGCCCCCGATACTATAAGATTGCCGGGGCCGTGACATCATTAATTTTTACTTACTAAGTCACGCACCCCACTGAAGTAACACAACATCGTAAACGGAGTGAAAAGTGTTTGGCAGTGCAAAGTTTTATGAACACAAAATGACTGTGAATTGGGGCCGTGAATTTTGCAATTTTTCAAAGTATGCTGTGAGTTTTTAACTTTTTGACAATGATTTTCGAACAGCCCTAGTTTTCTGCTATATTTAACTCAGTACGCTGAGCCCGTGTCCCGTTAGCATGCCACAACAAAACATCATCCCATAATGTTTGTAGGAGCACTTATCCGATGCGATACGAATAATTTACCATGTACTGTCTCCTTTTCAAGTAATTGTTGACCGTAGCCAGAATCTGATCCTCATTACGAGAAGTTTTAATCATCTTTGCAAAATAATAAAAATCCAGCTGCACCACAGAATAATAGTATTGCACCCAGTCGCCAATATCGATGGTTAGCGCTGGTAACGTAAGTAAGTAAGTACGCCTACTTTATGGAACCGCCTGCAGCGCTGCGGGAACATCGGATAAGAACAATCACAGATTGTTCAATCACAAAATAATCATTATAGGCCTGTGCAATTACAAGACAGGTGTCTACGGAGCTGTGAGAGTGCAGGGATAAAATAAGAAGGAAGATCAGCAATATGCTCATTTTCAACCAGATGGTTAACTCATGCAATCAAGGTCAAAATCGTGATAATGCGACCAGAGGTGCAAAAAACCAAACTTTTTTCAAAATGAAAAGTTGGTTTTTTTTTGGTTTTATTTGGTTTTTTGGTTTTTTGGTTTTATGTTTTTGAGATTTTCCTATTTCGGATGATAAAACTAAAAAATGACTTAATACCGTTCAAATTAATCAGATGCATATAAATGAAAATTAACTAGAACAGTAGAACCGTAGAATGTCATAAAATGAAGTTAACAAAGACCCTACAACAATTGCCAAGAGACTTGAAGAGACGACATTTTTGGCATTTATAATTTTGAAATTTGTAAAAAACCAAAAAACCAAAATTTGCAGATTTTTTTTTTTTTTTTAAAAACCAAAAACCAAAAACCAAAAAACCAAGCCTTTAACAGCCCTGAATGCGACCTTATTATGACTCTACTCGTAATCGTAAACTCGATATTTCTAGAGCGCCCACAAAGCGAAGTCGCGGGAACCAGCTTATTGACAGCTAGACGCTTAATCAAAACAGAATCGATAAGCAGAGGGTCAAGATACAGAGAGTCAGACAGGCAGTCAGACGGCTAAGGTGGACGATGTTTAGAGTAGGCCCTAGGCTTAAGTTGAAATGGCGAGGGAGGTAAGGAGAGGAGGAATCGGGATAAGATTGTGACGTTTGTATACGTCACAAATTATTGATATTGGCCGTCTGCGTATATGTCAAATTGGCTGCCTAATGCATTGCACGCTCAGCGCTCCATACAAGTGACGTCATTGTCGCAATTGCCTGATCGGTGTGGGGAAACTGGCCGCTTTGAACTCCAGCCGCTGTGCTCTTTGTCAAGCCGCCTTCCTTTGATGTCTCCTACCCCACGCTCCGCCGATGTCTGCTGTCGCCTTCACCACAGTAGTTGATAGTTTGACGTGGCCGCGATTAGACGCTTTCTGTAGGACAGTGTTGAGAGGCTGACGTTGAACTGAGCGGTCGTAGAGTTGTTGATTCGAATCGTCTGTTGATGTATCGAAGATAGGCGTCGAATCTATGTCAGTAGTAGTAATTGAACTCAGTCAGAAATGCTGCAACTTTGCCTAGTGGTTTAGTCGACACAAGAAGCTATAGTATAGAGGTTAGGGTTTCATCTCCGGCCTTGGAAGAGGTAAACCTATGAACTGAATCTATCGCCTTGTGAAGGACTGTTGAATTCTGTGTTGAACTGTTTGTTGATCTGTGTCAACGAAATTACCCTCATCAGGATGTCAACTCGACTTTGGCCTCGTATTTGAAAGTGCTGTACGCCGATTTCCGCCTTCGACGGACGCTGAGAGCCTTCGCCTACGATTAGATCTGCTGCTGCCCTGGACTGCATCAGTCGGCATTCTTGGGTGATAACATTTTCAGTCTTTGGGCTATATAAATTCCCAGATGGTGAATTACTAAAATTGGATGAAGCAAAGATCTGAATTCTCAGTTGAACTAGAGTAAAGGCTTTCTCTGGCCAATTCAGGCCTTCCTCCAACGCTTGTGTAAGGTGTTAGGTTACTTGTATAGCGCAAGTAGAATTAACTTAGCTATATAATTGATTTTTATCATAGGCATTGATTAGCTTTCTTTGTTGAATACACTGCAGGTATCTCATTTTGCGAGGTGATTTGCAATTCTTGTAAGTAAGAGAGGAGAGTAAGAAATAGCTCTCACAAGAAAATTGAATCAGATTATTGTATATTGATTGGTTATTTGTGTTGAATATACAGTGTTAAATTCTTCTTTCAAGGTCTCTTCTGATTCTTGTAAGGAAGGAAGGCATAGACAGATTCATGTAAGGAAGGAAAGAAGGCATAGACAGATTCATGTAAGGAAGGAAAGAAGGCATAGACAGATGATTACTGGTTTATTTATATAGCGCTGTAACAAACAATGTCTTCGCACCGAAGTAGGGCGTCCTCACGGTCTTCTGTCTCTAGATCCGACGTCCAATTGCTACTGAGTAGTATCAATGAAACTAGAGATCAAATTAGCTCTATGCAGAGCGCTACACAGAATCAAATGAGCGCTATGCAGGACGCTACACAGGATCAAATGAGTGCTATGCATGCTGCTCAGAATCAAATGAGCGTCATGCTGAGTGCTACTCAGGACCAAATCGCTGTCGCTCAGGAGCAAATGAGCACTATTCAAATAGAGAATAGGGAATCGATGGATGAGGTAATGGTAAGGCTGGAACACCTTGAAACTTCGCCAATAATCCAAGCTGTTGCAGAGCAGGATTTGAACCCTCACTCCAAAGCCCTTGGAGTGGTCGCTAGTCCAGCGACCGTGCCTATACCGCTCCGCCAAGATATTCCTGACAACGTAAGACGTAGCATTAGATTAAGCGCCAAACCCCGGCCGCAATACAAAGAGTTAAGCTCTGGGGTTAGATGGCAAGAACCTCCATCTCTGGGTTCGAATCCCGGACGCTGTGTTCAGCGTAGCGCTAGTTCCTATTCACCTACTGCTTTGCAACAGCGCGACGGCCTGCCTGCCGATGAGCCGACGCTGGCGACGTCGGGCGATGGGGCGGTAGGGTCCGGCGCCACAGGATTTGTGAAAAAGCAGTGTTTTCAGTTTTGAGTGGAAGACCTGTGGAGAGATGGCAATTAAGAGGTGAGATTTTGGTTAGTTCGTGGGATGGATCGGATAGGCCTATTAAATTTTGTCGTAGCACAGGCGGGAGTTTGCTCCGAAGAGGCGGTATACAGCTACAAAATTATGGCTATGGAGCGATTTGCAAATTTAAGCGATGAGGTGACGGAAGGGCGGAGCAGTGTGGGGGTTTTGGTGACTGTAGCGGCAAGAGCATTCGGGATAGTTTGTAAACTAGGCGCTTTTACTTATTAGAGATGAGTGCTAACCTTGTGGAAGAGGGATTTTCAGTATGCGAGTTTGGAGAAAAAATTGAGTGGCAAATGTTGGCGTGATAGCATAGGCTAATGTTAATTGCAGCTCAAAAGAGGCCCAATAAACGTGGATATCTGAGTGATAGGCCTACGTCTTGAGGCCCCGGTTTTGGTCTTGACCACGTGACATCTGCATGGCCTTGGGCCCTAGCTTGGCATTTTGAATTTTGTGGTTTCTGAACGAAAGGTCTGCATTTTCGCGTTGCATTTTATTCTACTTTAGGGCCTACTTGTAAAACGTCAGTAATTGCCCTAATAAGATAAGCTCCAGCATAAGCAAGAGATACTCAAAGACGACCTCATAATATTAGGCCTAGGCCTACTAAGATTATGGCACTCATGCATCCTAAAACATTGGCCCAAAAAAGCATTGCTGCGCTGCAATCTATGAAGCAAAGTTGAGGACCAAATCCTCTGGGTATATGCCATAGTTTCATTAGAATGGGTACCATGTAAGATGCTCCATGTTACAATTAGCACACGAATAGGTAGAGGCCTAGAGGGTGCTCAATAGTGTAGTGGTTAGAGGACAGGACTGTCAATCGCGATCGAGGTCGGGGGTTCAAATCTGAAATTTGGTCTGAGATTTCTGCTCCACCTGCAACCCCTATAGCCAACTCAGCTATATATATATATATGAGTATACTGTCGGTGAAAGGATGGGACGACGAGGAAGAGCACTGGACACCCGTCCTCATATGCCAAGGCTAAGAAAATGAAATCGCTGACACTTTATACCTATGGCTGCCTCAGGTTTAACTATACTAAGGCCCTACAATGTTTCGCTTAAGTGCAATGTTTCGCTTAATAACTTGTTTCACTGAAATCCAATCATGGTGTGCATCCATGCGCCTTAAACTGAATGCCTCCAAGACAGAACTTATCTGGTTTTACCGCAACCCGTTACCTAACTCACAATTATTCCACACTGTACTCAATCTTAGCCCAGATTGCTCCATCAAACCAGCTGATGTTGTCCGAGACCTTGGTGTCCTTCTTGATAACTCGCTGTCTATGAAAACTCATATCTCCAATATAACCAAATCCTGTTTTTTCCATCTCAGACGCATTCGGCAAGTCAAGAAAAGTCTTAACGAGAAATGTGTTCGTACCCTAGTACAGGCCCTTGTCATTTCTAGAATTGACTACTGCAACTCCGTCCTTTGTGGTCTTCCTGCATCTACCCTTCAACCTCTTACAGCTGTTCTTCATTATGCTGCTAAGCTTATCAAGAACCAAAATCCTCGGGATCATGTCACACCGACCCTCCGTGAACTACACTGGCTTCCCATACAAGCTCGCATCAATTTCAAAATCTGTCTTCTAATGTACAGAATCTACACAAACTGTTCTCCTGCTTACCTTTCTTCACTTGTTACACCCTGTTCCTCTCTCCAATCCAGACGAGGGCTACGTTCATCGTCTCAAGGTGATTTTGTTGTGACACGATCACTCAAAAAACTTGGTAACAGGGCATTTGCGCTAGCCGGCCCGGCTGAATGGAACAAACTCCCTGTCTTTATCCGCAAATCCCCAACTTTATCGATTTTCAAAACTAACCTTAAAACACATCTGTTTAAGATTTACTATGATTGATTTTTCTGTTACGCGCCTTTGTGCAAGATTCCAATTTTGTTTAGGCGCGCTATAAATAACAGTCTAATAATAATAATAATAATAATATTACAGGACTGCTATTCTTCTTCTACATGAGCGTATTTAGGAGTGGTTTTACGGGTTCAACTCCAAATAAATGCATTACTGTTATTAAAAACTAAAAATGTATAAAAAATACGATCATTTCCAATGGACCCCCAGAAAACTTAAAACCCCTCCGAAATTTATTCCTGGCTACGACCATGTTTCTCTAGGCAGGTTGATAATTATGGATAGACGGGTCAATAATTAATATCAGCAGTATATAGGAGTTCATATTCAGCTTCAGGACCAAGAAGTAAACTGCTTCATAAGTATGTATATAGGCTATTATATACAATGTA
>JACEVL010000010.1:1767500-1775000 GCA_020284085.1 Aporrectodea caliginosa
AAGAGAACGACTAATAGGCCTAATTGGCCTAATGCAATGGCGGCCCCAGAAGTCGAGAAGTCTGGCCATTTGAGTAGATGGGACTCAAACGAGCTCCATATGGTAACAATGTTGGTCCATGCGAGCAGGTTGGCAAGTTTTTGACCACATTATTTATTTTAGGAATCAAAGCTTTGGGTCCTGAATGTCACTTTATATAGAAAGTAGCAAATAATCCTTTTTTATGAGAACAATGATAGCAACGAACTTACTATCTAATTTCTAATTTAACTTGTACCTGGATGCGGTTTGACATCCCCATCAAAGTCCTCAACTTCCTGAATGACCTTGATTAATCCTTGACAATTCTGGAGCTTTTCCATGTCCCTTGTCCCTCAACAGAAGACAGCCATGTTAATTCATTCGACCCAGATTAGGCCTGCATGGCGTCACCTAACTTGTGCCAAATGTCACCGGGTATGGGATCGATGTAGGCAAATCGATAGCAGCCTGTCAAGGTCGTTCGCGCATTTTTCCAATTGCTCTTCCATTTTGGTTTCCTTATTTCCCCTCGTTTTAGCATTAATAGTATGATCACAGCCTATCTTTTGCTATGCATGGGGAGAGCGATGGGGAGAAACCGATGGGAGAACTCCGTGGCGTGCCCCCACAAAGTCACTGTAAAAGGCCGAATAGACTAGTTCCTTGATCCGTCCTTGTTATGATGTCATTATTAATAAAACTTGGAAGCAATTATGTGAAAACTATAAAAGTGAAACTATAAGAATATATCAATAAAAACAGTGATTGAATGCTGTAGCCTAGGTAAACAACTGTACTGACACGAATCAGGTCTGTTTGTCTACATGTCCGTCTTTGTATCCATGTATATATCTGTCGCTTGTGTCCGTGCCTGTCTGCGTGTCTTCCACCTCTCTCTCTCTCTCTAAGTGGCCAATTGCTACTTGGCCAATCTGAGGTGCAGATAATCGCGGGCGAAGAGGAGCAGGAACTCCCCGCCTTCGTAGACGGTGAGCAGAGTGGCCCCGAGCAGCAGAGACAGAGCTCCTCCGATATCGGAGAGCAGCTCGAGGAGCTGGTATTCCGGTTCGTTTCTTGCCTCCGTGTAGGTCAGGTCGTCGTAGTAGACGTAGACGCGGATTCGATCGAGGATCTGCGAGTCGCCTTGGACGTTCGTCGACACTTCGTTCATGAGCATAGGAAAGGCGGACACCGTGTGCGTTGGCGTGTAGATGCGACTGTGGCACTGGCGTAAACAGTTGTTAGTCTCCTCGTTCGTCGTCGAGTTTAGGAATAAATCCCTGTTGACGACCGTGCAGTTCATGTAGTTGGCGTAGCTGCAGATCGGGCCGTCAATGCCTGATCAATCAATCAATCAATCAATCAATCAATCAATCAATCAATCAATCAATCAATCAGTCAGTCAGTCAGTCAATCAATCAATCAATCAATCAATCAATCAATCAATCAATCAATCAATCAATCAATCAGTCAATCAGTCAATCAATCAATCAATCAATCAATCAATCAATCAAATTCGTTTATTCTGAATAACCAAGTAGTCACAGACGCAACTAAGTGTTAAGAGGCGTGTTCCCGTTCTGTGGGACTAATATCGGACAATTTTCATTTAGAGACATCTAGAGCAGCGGTTTTCAAACTTTATTTTTATTGTACCCCCAGGTAAAAAAATCGAAAGTTGGCGTACCCCCAGCAAGGTCAGGTCAAAAACAACATGCGAGCGTGAATTCCCCTTGCAATTAACAACTCCTTTTACTCATTGTATTGGTGAAACAAGGTATTAGTCATATGTAGAAAATTTTATAGTAATATAAGTTTAACTTAAGAATGTAGTCATATCAACAAAAAGGAAAAATAAAATCACTATTAGAAAGTATTAATGTGAGCAGTGACAAGCACTTTTGACAAGCACAGATTTACAACATCTGGTTTAATATTAATTTGTCAATTTCAAACACAAATCTGGTTCGAGTTCAAGCTTTGTTCTGTATTTCTTTTCGATCGCAAGCATAGCTGAAAACCTGTTTCACACAAATATGACATGCTGAAGGCAATCAAAACTTGTAAAGCTCGGTCAGAAATTAATCCATATTCAGCTCTTCGTTTCAGCCAAAAATCACACGTGTCTTTCTTGCATTCGTTCTTCAATCCACCATCACTCGATAGTTCAACAAACTGGTTCTTTTCCTGGACTGAAATATCAGCCGGCAACACTACATCCGAAAATGGATTTCCAATCCATTCCTTATCATCAAACTAACTGTTCAGGAAAATATAAATGTAAATCCAATATCAACTGACAGCAATGTTTCTTGATATATTCAATCAGATTAGCATGAAGTTTAAGCTCATTCTCCAATACAAAAGACTCCAGAGAAGAAAATGAAGTCACACGAGATTGCTCAAGGTCTGACAAAATGAACTGAAGTTTCTTCACCATTAAATTTATTTTATCCATACCAGTAAATGGAGTGATATTTCTGCCTTGCAAATTTGAATTTAGCTCGTTTACTTTCCAAAAAATAACCGCCAAATATTTATTGCCAAAGAAATAAATGATGAAGCTGTGACGTTTCATCGTTAAAAATCATAGAATAGCTAATCAAAGAAGGATGGCATAAACTCATAGAATGTACAGAAAGAGAAGCGAACGGTGTACGTAGAGAATAGCTAATGAAAGAAAGATGGACATGAAGTCGAGAAACTTCTAGAGAATTTTAATTTCTGAAATTTTTCGCGTACCCTTAGCGACACCTCGCGTACCCCCAGGGGTACGCGTACCACAGTTTGAAAACCTCTGATCTAGAGGTCCAAAATTATGAAACTCTATAGGTCCCTATTATAATTATTCGTTCAGTAACTTCATCTAAGTTTTCTTACAAATCATTATTAATTGATCAAATGTTAAAACTACCAGTATTATGCCATATAGGCAGATATAGCCTATTACTGCATCAACATTTATGCATTTTGAGTGTTGGCTTTTGTACAATGTACATGTTACAATTAGCATTCATCTAATTGAATAGACCCATTACAGTCTGTCTAATAAATGACGGGGATAACTAGATTAGCTTCCTTCTCCTCATGAATCATCTATTGCATCAGTATCAAGTTTGTAAGTTCGTGTAGGCCTACGCTTGTCTTTAATAAGTTGTTTCTTATTTTTATTTTCTATTGTTTGCTTGTGATTGCAAACTGTAATTGGTCATTTATTCAATTCAATTTCAAACCCATTGCACTCCTTAAACCACATCGTTCTGCATCTTTCTTTTGGCATGCCGTTCACTGCGCTAGAACTGATGCAGTCACAATTTGTATTCCCAGACTCCAACTCAGAACCTGACCTCTAAGATCTAAACGCAGACTTTGTGAGATGGAACACTCGTTGATAGAACGTAGCCTACGTGCTAGAGGCGGAAAGAGCTGTTGACTCTTTGCGATAAAAAAAAATGTTGACTTATCTACACATTTCTGCCTGAAACTTTCCTTACTAAACTCAAACTGTTCTTTTTGTGCGCGTTGGCGTCGGGAGCGCCTCTTAGTAGTTTCCTGAAGGGGCGCTATATAAATTCCCGAATGAATAAATGAATTAATTAATCGATCTTTGCCATATTTCCTACATTACCTGAAACAACGGCAACTCCAGACCCTAAAGCTCTTCAGTCATGAGACTTATTAAAACCTGTTTACGCTCAAGAAGATCCACAGGAATTGGCTGTGGCGGATATTCAGTCAGTGTTGATCGATTATGAACAAACAAGGACTTTTACAGCTATCTTGAACCAGGGCAACTAAGACTCTGCTACTGATGGAAAGGAACGTTTAAATGTAGAATAGCGGTTGTTGCTGTTTTTCTCTTTAAGTAGCCTATTAGAAATCTGCTTCACTTCAATAAACAATGTTAACGCATTCTGTTTAAGCTGTGAATCTTAATAAGAAAGCGGCATTGCATGAGAACGTTGATTCCGTGATTCTATATCTCCCGAACTCAATCATAAGCCCGCCTACAGGTCCTCTGCAGACTAAGTAGTATACGCACCCCTATGGTAAAATCCTTGCTACGCCAATGAAGGCGATGCATACAACCTTAACCCTAACCCCTAACCCTAACCCTAACCCTAACCCTAACCCCTAAACCTAACCCTAACCCTAACCCCTAACCCTAACCCCTAACCTAACCCTAACCCTAACCCTAACCCTAACCCTAACAGTCTTCCTGCAACCATTCAGGAAACCAAAAGTTTATCGATTTTCAAAAAACAGTTAAAAGTGCACTTATTACTTGATCACGAGCACTAATATTTGCGCTGACAGTAGACAGTTTTGTTAAGCGTTCTAGAAGTAGCTTGCTACCAACAACGCTATATAAATCGTCGTAATTACAGTTACAATTACAATTACAAAAGGTTACAAAGCTTATAACAATAGCATGAGTCGCGTGCAATGCCCGTGCATGGTCCGGCAGCATGCATTCACGGTATGTTTAACGCTGGCTCTTATCAACAGTTTGTTTCTTTCAGATTAAAACTTGGACATAATGGAAAAGACTAGAACAAAGAGGAGAAGTGATTGTGGAAGTACACAGAGAAAGCAGACGCTACAGAAGAAACATTGTGCCGAACTAGCGCGAAGAAGATTAGACTAAACGGGTTGATCAAAGAAGGTTTGCGATTATCAGCGATTCAATTGGCAGTTCGGTAGGCTATCCAGTAACCTACCTGGCAGCTTCATGTCGAAGGTTATACAGCCGCATTGGTTGAAAAATGATTTGTATTCAAAATCGATCAGGCAGTTTTCCTCTTTGTAATCAAGATCTGCTGCATTGCAGTTACCGTATGGTGGGCCCTGCTGCCACAACTGAAGCAAAACAATTTTCATTTCAGCTTAAATGAAATCATCATAAGTTTGCAATGAGGCACGTAGTCATCGTTTACATAGCAAGTCTCTTAAGGTAGGTTTGCGCTTAGCGACAGTTCGGTCATCGACGAATCCTCCGAACCGTTTAGACGAATCCTCCGAACCGTTCAGACGAATCCTTCGAACCGTTCAGACGAATCCTCCGAACCGTTCAGACGAATCCTCCGAACCGTTCAGACGATTTCTCCGAACCGTTCAGACGAATCCTCCGAACCGTTCAGACGATTCCTCCGAACCGCTCAGGCGAAACCTCCGAACCGTTCAGACCTGGTGGCTGAAACAATGGCGCAACGAAGGGTTTCAGCGCCCAGGAGCAAGAGTTGATGACTGCGCCCCTTTTAATTTGCTTGTTGACTTTTAATCGTTCATATCATTCATTCATTCATTCATTCATTCATTCATTCATTCATTCAGAGGACTTGTATAGCGCACCTACTCAGTTGCGCTACCAGCCCAACTACGGCGATAAAGAACAGTTTTCAGATTCTTGTAAAAGGTGTATGCAGAGTCTCTAGTTAAAAGAACTCGCAGACCTGAAGGAAGATTATTCCACGTGATCGGCTCAACCATTGAGAAGGCACGAAGTTCCATCTTTAAAGTGCGCGCAAAGGGAACAGCGTGTTCGCAACGAGATGCAGAACGAAGATTTCTTTGGGATAAGTACTGTGTACCACTGAAAGCTGATGTTGTGCCCCCTTGTGCTGCGCCCGGGGCGGTTGCCCCCTCTGTTATGCCCCCTTCCTTATGCTACTGGGCTGGAGTGCCTCGGAATGTCAACACGGAGAGTGCCAGGCGGTGAGCGCAGTCGTGCGCTGAAATACTTAATCGGTAGGCTGTCATATCAATGCAAGACGGATCAGAAGGTCACCCATGAACTCTGACCGGGTTCAGATCTATAGAGGGAACCTAACATTGGTTGCCTTTGCATACATACCATTGGAGGATCACTCCCTGATGTAGAAACGTGGATTTCTGACCGGTTTCTATTAGTTTTTAGACAGGTCAGAAGCGCATTCAATAGGTTTTAGAAGGCACTACACAAATATATATTCAAACTCACAGATGGCCTACACAGCAAAATTACATTACAGGCTCAAAATGGGATACGCCCCATTTATTTAAACATCAAAGCTAACGAGTAGCCAAGCGATTAAACTAAATCGAGGTTGAATTGTTGGTTCTAAAGAAAGTGTTAAGTGTGTATTACGGACTACAGAGAGAGACAGGCAGACAGATAGACCGATAGAAAGACAGAGAGATACAGAGGCAGACATACGTATTACATACATACATGCATACATACATACATACATACATACATATGTGGGGCGCGGTGGTGTAGGGGTATGTTCGGTGCCTTGCAGCCGGAGGGTTGCGGGTTAGAATCCACCTCAAAGCCGCCGCGTAGGGACCCTGGGCAAGTCCTTCACTCGCAATTGCTCATGCGCTTCGGCGTGAAACTCCGAGGAGCGCCTCTGAGTAGAAATCTTGAAGGGGCGCTATAACAAGTGCTCATACATACATACATACATACATACATACATACATACATACATACATACATACATACATACATAGATACATACATACATACATACATACATACATACATACATACATACATACATACATACATACATACATACATATTACATACATACATACATACATACATACATACATACATACATACATACATACATACATACATACATACATACATACATACATACATACATACATACATACATACATAGACACATGCAGACAGACAGATTGACAAATCGACAGGCAGACAGGCAATAAGATAAAAAAAAGTGTGCTACTGGATGAGAGATTGTAAGGAGTGGAGAGTGAGATTGACTGGATAATCCAATAGAAACTAATCAAGCCATTATTAGCTAATTTGAAGCGAAACGAATTTACATCTTCAAGCGAAACAGCGACTCTTGTGACAACGCCTGGCTTTAAGGGAAGACCACCTTCTTTCATTCTCGGAATTTCCTCTGCATCGTGTATCAACATCTACAAACGACCAGACTTTCATTTAGCGCTTCTGTAGTAAGCTACAACATAGAACTGGCTGTTGTGTAGTATACTTAAGTTTTCCGGTCGTATAATTATAATAATGTTTATGGACCATTCTAGCGATTCTGTTGAAGCTCTACACTTGGCAGTCAAGTACTTTTGCAGTCAAGTACTTTTGGCCGATGTTGGGCCACATATGCCTCCAGTGGCATTGTGTGAGGGCCCGCCAAGAACCCAAAGATCGTGGCTGTTTGGGAGGTTGGCATACTCATCCTAGTAGTAATAGAAGTAAGTAAGTAAGTAAGTGAAAGTAAGTAAGTAAGTAAGTAAGTAAGTAAGTAAGTAAGTAAGTAAAGTAAGTAAGTAAGTAAGTAAGTAAGTAAGTAAGTAAGTAAGTAAGTAAGTAAGTAAGTAAGTAAGTAAATAAATAAGTAAATAAGTAAGTAAGTAAGTAAGTAAGTATATTCTTTATTTATCGAACTGCATAATAGCACTTTGGTGTAGCCTACATGAAATTAAGCATTATAAAGC
>JACEVL010000010.1:1782500-1817500 GCA_020284085.1 Aporrectodea caliginosa
GTAGCTCCTCCTCCTGTTTAGAGACGCTTTGTACGTTTCTAATTACAATAATAATTACAAAAATAACTTTCTAACTGATTGGTGCAGCAGTAGATGGCGTTGCTATCTTAATAAAGCGGTGCCAGCAGAACTGAACGGAAGGCAACTTAATAACTCTACGAAGCCAATGTTAAGCTTGCAAGCTCTGAAAAGTTAAGTAACGTAATGTATGTTACAGTAGTCCTACCCAGTTCCTTCGCCTGTGACGTCACGATCTCATTGTCGTTGCATATGGTGACCTGAGGAAGAAGCAAAGATTCGCTAATGATCATCTTAAACTCAGTGACGGTCGGTTTGTGACAGTAATGGTCGATACGATCCTGGATCTGGTAGATGGCAAATCCAAACCCGAAGACCAGCCAGGCCACCCAGACGATCCTTCGAGGAGAGGAGTTCCTCGCGTCCGTGGCGTGGCGAATGCCGACGAGAGAGACGATCTTCGTGAACTTGATCGCCTTCCTTCTGATCGCCGACTTCCTCCTTCGCTTGTCCAGTCTATCGTCCGCCAATTGAACTCCCATATCGTAATCCATCTCTCTTACTTACTTGTACTTAGGCTGTGCAAACACCCTTGCAATTCACTCCACCGTAAGACCTCAAATAAACGCTGGAAAAACATGCGCGCCTGAGTGCTACTCACAGGCCTACATAAAACGATTTATAGCCATTTCGCAGGCGCCACTCATATGTATAAATTCAATTATGTATGTATATATACGTGTATATGCAATATTCAAGCTAATTCTTAGTCGTGTAGTCTATATATACTGTATATAATATACATGACAGAGTCACATATTATGTATATAATCTTCGAGTGAACTCTCAGTAATGTCTATATATAATATTCAAGCTAATTCTTAGTCATGTATATAATATTAAAGTTAATTCTTGGTCATGTATATATATGATATTAAAGTTAATTCTTAGTCATGTGAATGTACTTAAAAATTATTTGCTGCATGGGTAGAATGAAATCAAGATGGACAAATGGGTTGACGCTTTCTCTGAAGACTTAACGTTGTCTGTGGGATTGTTTTGAACTTGCCCCGGGACTGTGGGTCTAAAGAGATGTCCCGATGTGCTTGGCATCGAATTACAATGAACAATCACACACTATGAAGTAGAACATGAGATGTATTCGTGAACGCCTGTTCGAGTTGAGCGAACTGCTTCATCAAGAAATGACATGATCACACAATTTTCACTGTGGACAAATGAAGTATAGAAAAAAACATAAAGCTGATGACCTTGAAACAGTCACCGATCTGCATCACAGTGAGAGAGCCATCATTATCTTATAACTAGCAAATGCAGGACACTGCTTCCGATTACTGGCCGAATCTAGCCGAATAGTTAGACCGCTCGGCTTGTAATGCGGAGAGTACGAGTTCGAACCTCCCTAAGACGGATACTGTGTAAGGACCTTGATCAAGTCCTTGCTTCACAATTGCTTGGAGTCTCAGATTCAGACCTCTCGCCTTTGCGCGCGTAATAAAATAGGCAATAAATAATAAAATTAGCAGGAGAAGAAGGAGAAGAAGAAGAATGCGAAGAAGAAGAAGAATGCGAAGAAGAAGAAGAATGCGAAGAAGAAGAATGCGAAGAAGAAGAAGAATGCGAAGAAGAAGAATGCGAAAGAAGAAGAAGAATAAGAATAAGAATAAGAAGAAGAAGAAGAAGAAGAAGAAGAAGAAGAAGAAGAAGAAGAAGAAGAAGAAGAAGAAGAAGAAGAAGAAGAAGAAGAAGAAGAAGAAGAAGAAATGCGAAGAAGAAGAAGAAGAAGAAGAAGAAGAAGAAGAAGAAGAAGAAGAAGAAGAAGAAGAAGAAGAAGAAGAAGAAGAAGAAGAAGAAGAAGAAGAAGAAGAAGAAGAAGAAGAAGAAGAAGAAGAAGAAGAAGAAGAAGAAGAAGAAGAAGAAGAAGAAGAAGAAGAAGAAGAAGAAGAAGAAGAAGAAGAAGAAGAAGAAGAAGAAGAAGAAGAAGAAGAAGAAGAAGAAGAAGAAGAAGAAGAAGAAGAAGAAGAAGAAGAAGAAGAAGAAGAAGAAGAAGAAGAAGAAGAAGAAGAAGAAGAAGAAGAAGAAGAAGAAGAAGAAGAAGAAGAAGAAGAAGAAGAAGAAGAAGAAGAAGAAGAAGAAGAAGAAGAAGAAGAAGAAGAAGAAGAAGAAGAAGAAGAAGAAGAAGAAGAAGAAGAAGAAGAAGAAGAAGAAGAAGAAGAAGGAGGAGGAGGAGAAGAAGAAGAAGAAGAAGAAGAAGACGGATACTGTGTAGGGACCTTGATCAAGTCCTTCCTTCACAATTGCTTGGAGTCTCAGCTACTCTGAGCGTAAAAGAAGAAAGAAGAAAATTTGTTGCTTTAACTATCTCTTTGGGTCAGTTAATTGAGGTTCCTGTTACAACCTTCTAATTCATGTAAAAGACATAGGCCTACTTGTAAAGGCCTTGGAGATCTGCTGGAACGAATTGAAAGTTTAAGCAAGCCAAAAGTTAAAAATTAATGACCAACATGATGAATCTTGGAAACGGTCGTTAGAGCGGTTATTAAACTACAATTTTGGCAAGAGACAGCGCACTTTTTTACTTGACTCTTTCATACTGCTTTTCTCAAGCCTGTGCCGGCGACCTTGAGAGTAAATGTTGCATCATATGACTACAGAATAATCTAAGAGGCCTTTGTTTAGGCACTATAGCAAACTGATTTGTCCAATGTGAAGAGACTGCCTTTGGCTCAAGATCTGCTTTCTCTCATGAATGGTTTTCATTAAGCTATAGAGTTTTTAGAGCACGATGCAAACAATTGGTTAGTGTTTCCTTGGCTTTTGATATATGACTCAGTTAGCTTTATTACGCGATTACACATCTGGATTGTTCTTTGTATGCAAGTAAGCAAGTGAGCAATCTATCCGCGCGAGAGGCGAAAACCCACGCATTACAAACAACAGAGCTTACAGAACAGAAAATGAAATGTTCAGTGACTGCCTGTACAGTGTAAGGAACAACCGAACGTTGCAATATAATGCCTGTACAGTGTAAGGAACAACCGAACGTTGCAATATAATGTAATAATTTAAGATCAGACATTAATAGGTCTATATAGTTGGAGTGTAAACTAGCAGTAGATCTATTCATAGTTCGGTTACTATATGTGAGATCATTCATGATGCCTTTGTTCAATGTTGGGACTAAACTTTGATTATGATCAATTCATCTGTGCACAAGAGGTTTATCCGCTTCAGCTACTAGATTTCTTCATTGATAGTTTGTGGCATTAAAAGCGGTTGTACTATTTGAAAGACAGATGTCGTAATTAAATGTTTGTCATCAGAGATTACCACCAAACCTTCAACTTACCCTTACTGTTAGAGCTAAACCTAATCAGGTTTCAACAAGGCGGCCATGTTTCCTAAAAACCACTCATTCGCAGTATGAGAATTAAAAAAAAGACTGGGTGTCAGACTTTGATTCACGTGGAGTTGAATTTTTATCCGTATTACGCAAACTGGTATCAACGAAATTTGACAGTAGCAGATTTCAACGCTAGTGGGTTTGCAAGTTAAACTCTAATCAAAATCAGTTCCTTTGTTGAGAAAATTAAAAAATGCCATTGAAAGCTTAAAGTGATGACATCACCAAATTTATTAGTAGGCCTATATAGGGCCTTCAAGGCTTCAATTCACATGGTCATAATAAACCAGAGCATTGCTTCATTAGAAACCCATAGAGTGATTGCGAAAGAAAATGCTAAAATTTAAGTAATTGCACAAAAATATACAGCTTATATGAAAACGAGAAAATACTAATTAACATTTATCCGTATCGCAAATTTAATGCAATGCAAGTGAAAACATGAAAATAGTGATTGATTTTGAAATGCGCGACTGACCAGTAAGTAGAAAGAAAATAAAAGAAATCATAAAATACCAGTACATTGCAAGAGTATAGGTTATTGCCGAAACTACAAACAAATGTAGATACTTATGCTGATGCCTGATGCATTGTTCTAACAGTTTAGTGCCATGTTTTCTTTCAGTGTTCTTTTCGGAAACACTTGTGGTCTTATCTAAGGCCCCAAGTCTCTCTGACTGCAACCAACTGACAACATAATTTGCAGCATGCTCAACGGTGGACCGTTAATTCCAATCATCATGCTGTCACCAAGTGAAGTTGTCAACAACCTATATAGATAGCTGCTGTGTGATAGAGGTTCCTCTGACTGAAGCCTCCTTCACATTCAGTTGAAGAAATAGGAAGAACTGCAAGCAGATTCATCAGAATTTTCGATTTCGGCCTTGCAGTTTTAGTGCGCTTGAATAAAACATAGCCTATTCAAGAACAATATCTGCAGATGATGATTTATCAAGATCGCAGCTTTGCACAGAGATGCAACTTATTTTCCCCATATAAAGATTTCTGTAGGCCCTAATGGGCATCTAGAGCAGCTATTACCATACAGTGCATACAACATGCAGATTTCTTCTCTATGTCAGAGACTGAGAGTCACATAATGTTAAATCACAATAGCACAACTGGGGGGAGGGTTTGGAAACAACCCATGGGGTGTGCAACGAAGACTTAACTGTGAAGTCCTAGAAAGACTAAAATAATAATAATAATAATAATAATAATAATAATATTCTTTATTGAAACAATACGGTTGACAAACCGCAACCGGTTACAATGTACAGTTATGCAATTGAAACAATTCACAAGAACACAAGTGACAGAAGACATAAATCTTAACTACTAACAGAACAGACAGCCTGCAATACACGGCGCTAATAGCAGCCTACAAAGCATGTCCGCCTACGGAACTCGATCTCGGTACCTCTCGCTCTCTATGCCAGTGTGTTATCCAATGCGCTATCGCTAGGGAGTTTAGCCCCCAACCCCGACAATTCTCACCCTGCTCATTCGTATATGTCCACTTAAAGTGTCTGACTAATTTTATCTCCTCCACACACCAACAACGTCTGTCTTATTTGTTATGCAAGTTTTGTCATAATTTTGCTTTCAAGGTTTGGTAATTACGTTTTTTAAACCAGTCAGTTTCACCCACAGGCGTTAGTTCTAGAAGCGGCACAAGTAATTTATTATGCCCTCAAAATCGCTAACATAGACTTAATGACTAGATAAGAAAGAAGCCAAACATTCAGGTCGTAGAATCTATTTTATTTATTTCAAGCAGAGAATTTACTTAGCGCCTTGTCTGTGTGCACGAAGCAGTTCCCAACCCAGCCTCTGCGAAGGTACCCCATACTGTAATTAAGTGTCAGTGTAAGATATACATGTAGGCTACATTGATAATTAATCAGTCAGGCGGATAATATTATTTATTGCAGTGCAATGCTATAAACTTTAAAACTCGTATCACGGGCAAAAATACTTATTTGCGTCCTGTTCACTAGTATATATGCATGCATGTGTGTATGCATGTATGAGCTATATATATCTGTGAATGTATGCATGCATGTATTAGCATTACGTATGCATGCATGTATGCGTGTGTGAGCTATATTGTATGCTTGCATGGGAGCCACTGGTGAGTTTTTTCCTTGAAATGGCGCTTCCAATATGTCAGATTACAATGAGGCTACGAAATTACAATTACAATGCATGTATGTACATATGTATGCATCCTTGTATGTATGTATGTGTATATGTGTGCACGTATATGATAAGTATGTATATATTCATGCATGTATATGTGCAGGTCCTATTTACGTATGTATATATGTATTTATGTATGAATAAGTATTTATTTATGTATGTACGTACGCATGCATGACTGTATGAAGACAGTATTATAGTGTCTTTACACAACGAGTTGCAAGCAGGACTATTTCAGCCGATAAATATTCGCAAAAAATAGCCGTGGCATACTTAAATACTCATACTGGTGCTACCTTGTGCTAGCAATAAACCATCGTCAATAATACGTCTCGTTCATAATACACTCATTTCAAGATATAGGCCTACTGAATTTGTCAATAACGTGTTGCTGTTCCTCCAGTCTGTCACGTATTAGTAAATATTTTGGTGTTATAGTTTGCTGCATGGCGAATCTTACTTAGATCGACTGATTATTACTGATTCGACAGCCAGACACTTCTACTTAGCCCATCTCAGACGCAGATAGTCTTTGATGAAGAGCAGGAAGAACTCGACGGCTTCGTAGACGGTGAGGAGAGTGGCCCCGAGCAGCAGCGACAGAGCACCTCCGATGTCGCACAGCAATTCGAGGAACGTGAACTCCTTAACGTTCTTCAGCCTCATGTAGGTCAAGTGCTGATAGTAGACGTACAGATCAACGGTTTCTCCGTAGTGCGGAAACGAAGTCTGAGTGATCGACGTCTTGTAGTTATGACTGCTACATTCGGGTCCGCAAGTGCAGTTGACGTCCGCTGAGCTTCCGTTTTCTTGTTTGCCGAAAAGCTTTGTGTAGTTCAAAATGTTGGCATAGCTACAGACGGTTCCGTCGCCTGCAAAATAATTATATCTTTATTTATTTTTTTATTAACTCGTCGTTCTTTTAACGCGCGCATGATAAGAAATTCTGAATCTTAGGCGCGAAGTCAGGTTCTTACACGGGGTCCTTACAGCTAGCATGAACCCGCGATCGTTGAATTGAAGACTCAGCGCGTTACGGAACCGATTAAAGTGCCGCACAACAGAACAATAATGGACAGCGTTTGGCTGTTAACATTTATTAGTTTGACTGTGTAGCAATCACTTGTGGGGCGCGGTGGTGTAGGGGTAATGGTATGTTCGGTGCCTTGCAGCCGGAGGGTTGCGGGTTCGAATCCACCTCAAGGGGTATGTTCGGTGCCTTGCAGCCGGAGGGTTACGGGTTCGAATCCACCTCATTTAAGGGGTATGTTCGGTGCCTTGCAGCCGGAGGGTTACGGGTTCGAATCCACCTCAAGGGGTATGTTTGGTGCCTTGCAGCCGGAGCGTTGCGGGTTCGAATCTACCTCAAGCCGCCGCGTAGGGACCCTGGGCAAGTCCTTCACTCGCAATTGGTCATGCGCTTCGGCGTGAAACTCCGATTCAGTGTCCGCTTTGTAGTCGGGAGCGCCTCTGAGTAGAAATCTTGAAGGGGCGCTATATAAATATCTTAAATGAATGAATGAATGAATGAATCAGTGACACAGACCATTCCACGGGGGACAAATTGCCCACAATGTTTTAGCTTCAACTCAGAGGCCTTACGTTCAAAGATAATTATCTGCTGGTACCGTCATCAAACAGTGCCCCAGTGTCAAACGAACTCGACAGTGGGCGGAAACATGTAATCTTAAACTAAATAAGAAAAACACCTTTGAGATGGTGATCAGACGGCCGAGGGGCGTGCATGGCAATGACATATGTTCCGGATGTCATCCCGGGATTGACTAGGGTGTCGAGCCTGAATGTCCTAGGGGTTACATTTACAGAAGTTCTCAGCTTTGAGCCGCATATAACCCGAACATGCTGTAAGGCAAGATAATCAATGTATGCCATACACATTCTCGTTGCGCATGGCCTAACGGGTCCACAGCTTTATGATGTAGTACGTGCAACAACAGTGCTCGTTTACTCTATGCTGTCCTGGCATGGTGGGGGTTTGCGGAACAACAGGATACTGAGGATAGATGCCGACTCCAGTCAGTAACAAGTAAGCTAATCCGCCTCCGGTATCTTCCTGACGACTATCCAACATTTGAGCGACTTTGTCTTGAAGCTGACACCCGTCTTTTCTCTGCGGTCCTGATGAACCAGGGCCATTTACTGCGTAGTTTACTTCCACCGAAAAAGCCCCAGCAATATACCCTGCGACCGCGAGCGCACGACCATTGTGTACCGCTTGCAGATAATTTACAGCGCAAGACGTTTATTGTTAGAATGCTGTACTCATATTGACAGTTGTTTGTTATTAAGACGTATGTACACCAGAGTGCGGATATGCAATTGGTTTAATAAAGACTATACTTACTTACTTACTTACTTACTTACTTACTTACATATAATTGTGATAGCATGCGAGCCTGCAGTTTAAGAAGTTTCACTCACGTTTCATAGTTATTCTTGAAGACCCTGCTAAGACGTTCTTCATAAATGGTTACAATGTATAATCAATTCGCATTGGTCAAAAACTTTTACAATTATGAAGCCAAACAAACTTCCAGCATAAATGTAATGTCTGTGACTATAATCACTAAGTCTTATAAATCATTTATAAAAACCAAAAGGCGAACTTCTACCCTTTACCTCCCAACAATTCGGATCATGTTTAACTAACCTCCATCAATTATTCATCTTCAAGTAATCAAGTGGGTGCTTTACCGCCAAATTTATTTTACAAGGCTTAGCCTATTATTAAGGATTAGCAAAAACGTGTACGTTCAATGATCAACTGTCAGTTTCGAATATTAAAGACTTGTATACCTCCCATGTGGATATCTCTGCATCCACATTGCATCGTAAATACGTCATAGTCACATTTTTTCAGGCAGTTGACTAGTCTGTAGTTTGGGTCAGTTTCATTACGGTAGCAGTTGTCGTATGGTGAACCTAGATACGTTACCTATACAAACAATAATATGTATGTAAATGTATTGTATTGTATTGTATTTATACATTTATAAAGCGCCTCACAGTGAACACCAATCAGAGGCGCTCCCAGTGCGAAAGACTCCGAGCGAAAAGAGTGGTCTTAAGACAGCGAAAAGAAGCACCAGGCCCACCAGATAGTATCAAAGAACGAGTTGATGAAGGGAGTTGGTTCCATAATGAAGGGTGTCACGACAACTCGTCGAACGACATTTCGTCTACGACACTTCGTCTACAGACATTTCTTCGAACGACATTTCGTCTACTAAGTTATTTGATATTGTCACTTTAAAATGGAAGCTGGATTGATGAAAAACTGTTTCCCGAAATGAAAGTAGGATTGATGAAAACATTCCTGTGTTGAAATAGAAGCTGGATTGATCGAAATAATTTTTCCCCGTAAATAGAAGCTGGAAATCAACCTGGATGCATGGATGAAAATAGGTTTCCATTCAATAGAAGCTGGATTGATGAAAATAATCTTGTCAGTAATTAGAAGCTGGATTCCTGAGAATATATAGCACGTTTTAGCGAAACTATAAGAAAGCGGCCTTTGTTGATTAGCCGTAATGGATACAGATACACTTGTAGACGAAATGTCGTTAGACGAAGTGTCGTCGACGAAATGTCGTTAGACGAAATGTCGGTATACGAGTTGTCGCGGAACCATAATGAAGGGCCAATGAAGGCAAAAGCTCGAGATTTAGCCATAGTAGTCCTCGTTCGTGGGACAAGAAGGTCAAGGCGATCAAATGAGCGAAGCGGGCGGTGAGAGGTGGCGGAGATAGGCCGGCGAACGAGGCAACAGAGGTATTTGGGAGCTAGACCAGAATAAGACCGGCAGACAAGAACAAGGACCTTAAGCTGGATACGAGCAGTGAGAGGGAACCAGTGAAGTTTTTCCAACATATAGGAGGAGATGTGCGAGAAGCGAGGCAGTCGAGCTATCAGCCTGGCAGCCGCATTAAGCACAGATTGAAGAGGGAGAGGCGCACTTTAGGAAGGCCTACAAACAGACAGTTGCAGTAATCAATGCGGAAGCAGATGAAGGCATGGACTATAGACGTCAAGACCGAGGAGGAGACGGAACGTCGAATTGCTCCGAGGCGTCTCATGAAGTAGCAGGAACGGGTGAGATTCTTGATGTGTTCTGAGAAGGTGAGTGTGCTGTCAAGGACAACGCCTAGGTCACGGACACTGGACGAGAAGGTGAAAGAAGGAAAGGTTTGTCAAGCTTAGCAAGCTGCTGTCGAGTACCAAACCAGATCAGTTGAGTCTTCGATGAATTAAGTGAAAGCCGATTGGAGGACATCCACAAGTGAAGGTCTTGGGAGAGAGCATTATATGTATGCATGTATGTATGTGTGTATGTATGTATGTGAATATGTGCACGTATACACAACATGTATGTATAATATATGAATGTATGTATGTATGTATGCACCATACACTTGATATAGCGCATTTTAACACTTAAAAAAAGGCGCTGCAATATATTTTTCACAAATGAAATTAGTAAGCCGTATAGTCAATGGACAGGATACGCATGAGTACTGAGTAGCTGTCATTACCCGGTCATACTAAACATAAGCATTTGCCACGAAGACAGAGAATCTTTCACGGAAAGCTACCAATTTGTATCCGTGAAGTAAAGTGAAGAATAGTAACGGGTCTTTCGAGCTTTTCGCTTTAGGTCTTCAATTTTCCTATAAACCAAAATGGCGTCAAGAATCTTTAAATAGATCGTCTGCCTACTAATTGACCAAGGCTGTTAAAGGCTTGGTTTTTTGGTTTTGATTTTTAAAAAAAAAAAACAAAAAAAAAAACCGTAAATTTAGGTTTTTTGCGTTTTTACAAATTTTGAAATTATAAATGCAAAAATGGCGTCTCTTCAACTCTCTTGGCAATTGTTGTATGGTCTTTGTTAACTTCGTTTTATGACATTCTACGGTTCTACTGTTCTAGTTAATTTCATTTATATGCATCTGATTAATTTGAACGGTATTATGCCATTTTAATGAGTTTTATGATCCGAAATAGGACATTCTCAAAAACCAAACCAAAAAGTTTGGTTTTTTGCACCTCTGTAATTGACCCGACCGTGTAGTTGTTGGTTCCACTGTGGGATTTCACCGAAGCGGAACAAACAACCTGGCTGTTGCGGACTTTCTTTGATTTATCGCCGGTGGTTGAGCTGGTCTCCATGACGTGGCTTTTTGTGGCTCCGCGAAATTTCGGAGATTTGCATTACATTTATTGTAGGCAGAGATGGTAGAGTGACTATAGGTTGGAGCGAGACATATAGGTAACTAAATCTTAGAGTGACTATAGGATGGAGCGAGACATATAGGTAACTAAATCTTTAACTAGAATTGGTCTGAGTACTTCTACTCAGGGCTGTTAAAGGTTTGGGTTTTTTTGTTTTTTAACAAAAGACCAAAAAACCGTAAAAATATTTTACAATTATTTATAAATTATAAATGCCTAAATGGCGTCTCATCAACTGTTTTTGCAATTGTTGTATCATCTTTGTTAATTTCGTTACATGACATTCTACGGTTCTACTGTTCTAGTTAATTTCATTCATGCATCTGATTAATTTCAACGGTATTTATGCCATTTTTTTAAAGTTTTATTATCAGAAATATGGAAATCTAAAAAAAACAACAAAACTTTTCATTTTCAAAAACTTCTTTTTTGCACTCTGCTTCTATCCTATAGGCCTACCTCCCCAAAATGGCTCCTTAGTTAACTAGACTTCATCCACTAATTCATAGCACTATTCTTTTGATACGTCCTCTACATTTGGCGGAGTAAAGTGAAGAATATAGCCTACCATTTCTCCGACCATAAAATCAATTTGAAACCGTAATCGTATACTAAAACATTAATGTCTAAAGCGCTATTCTAAAGCTAAGTGCAGGGCATTAGCTCATTCACGACGACCCCCTCCCCCATAACATCGAATCTTAAATTCGCTCATTTTATAACAGAAACGTAATTTAAATAAAATCTTAGAGCCACTATATTTGCATTTTAATGCTAGCTTGAGTATGCAGACGAATGTTTCGGTTAGTTTTCGTTAAAATTTGAATAATTAAAACATTTTAAACCGTTGAGACTCACATATTCAAAGGAAACAGTCACTCTGGTCAGTGTACCTGGCCTTAGCGTAATACCATCGTGTTTAACGTTGGGAAATACCAGCGAATCGTGTATAAATATCTGCAAAATATCCAGAACAATATTTAGGCTCTTTTCGAATGATATAATGCACAGATCCACTTGCAAGAAATTCAATGTCATAACAACAAGTCAGCAAATATTTTTCTGAACATTTTTTAAAGCTTTTCGACATTAAGCAGTTAGGCTGAAAGGATAACCATTGATACCCAACTTAGGAAAGATATGTCCCTGACGTAGACACTTCAACATAGATGATGATTTTACACACAAAATCCTTTCTGCTCCACTTGTGAAATAGATTAACCGATTGTAAAGATAAATATGTGGGCTCCAGCCTTTCTTTATTAAATACATGAACAGTCCTTAACCATAGAGGCCAATTTGAATGGGTGCCAAGTATTTAAAGCCACGTGTACGGGCCGTGCTATAGAAACCACGAGAAATACAGTAGGCCTATTATACAGCTAGGCAATAAAAAGATCTATTTATTTAAGAAGGACATTTATATAGGCCTAGCACAACTACAGAAGCTAATCAGAGGCGCTCTCTGCGCTAACCTAAAGAATGATACATGCCCTTAAGAACTGAACATCAATCAATTCAAAGACATTTACTAGCAGCTGTCTGAATCCTCGTTTAGCCTCACTCTCAACACTATAATCCAATACAATTTGCCCCATTAGAACAGTACTATACCTATTATAGTGCTGAACAGTGCATTATCTAGGCCTAAAGCTATAATTGTACTATAGTCTCTAATACTATAACTGCATAATCCATGCATTGATGTTACTTGTTGCGTCTTGACAGCAAGTTATGAAATAAACGAAAATACAACACAATACAATAATTAGCATACATTGTTGAGGTAACTAGAAGTCAAATTGCAGTAGCATACTCGTGCGCTTCCCGAGCCTAACACCAACAGATTCCCAACTGGATTTCAGAACACAGTTTATGTATAAGATCCATGAGCGCTCGACCAAATCCGACCTGCTCCAGGAGATGCATCATTCTGTAGTCAGAAATTGCCTATAAACTTCTATAAAGGACAACATCTATAAAACATTTTGTTTCAAAGTAGGGCCTATGAACCCACGCCGATTTGTCGTCTGGCCATCTATAGGCCTAGGATAATAATTATTGCGAACGAAAATGTTGTGCGTCTAGGACTCTAGGTGAAACTTAGATCATAAAAGACTTTTTAGACCACATATAATTATTTCCTTGCATGAAATTAGATCGCATTCCTCACCTTGAATCCTTCTTTCGAAGACGCCTTCAACTTAACATACAACCCATGTGGAGCTCCGCCTTTAGTAGCATGAAGAGGGCTTTGTTCTAAAATGTATTAACAATTGATAATCAGTGTCTGACGTTTAGGGGAAGGGTAGACTAATTCCTTAATTGCTCACGACCATTGCTCTCTCGTTTAGGTGCTTTCCCCAGTCACTGGGCTCCTCAGACTCAGTCATCTTTGTCCAATCGCCAATCACACTATCAATTGATAATACGTTTCTACGACGATGTCTTCGAGTTGCGGGGCTGAATCGTTGCCCTTCGCTGATCCGGAGTGATCCAACAATACACGTTGAAAAAGCAAAATACTATGATCCTGTGCACTTTAATGACCTACTTTCGTTATTTAGCATGGTACAACACGTGAAGGAAAAGGTTCATGTCCCCGGCGACGCACTCGATATCGTCGTAACATTCTCTGTCCAACACAACGCTAGCTGAGATAAGTCTACCGGTTGCGCAGCGCCATGCAATTATTGCACCAGATGAGCTGGAAAATTACAGACCGATTTCCAATCTGTCGTTCATGTCACAGGTAATGGAGCGACTATAATATCCGAGTGGCTGGATACTTGAACAATTACAGTTTGATGCCGCGTCTGCAGTCAGCATACCGTCGCCACCATACGACTGAAACAGCTCTGTTTTGTATAATATCGGATTTGCTGGGTGCAGTGGGTGGGGTGGTCGACGTGTCACTGTCCCGGGCCTACAACATCTAAGTGCTGCCTTCTACACTGTGGACTATGACACTTTTCTGCGTTGACTTCAGAGGCAGTGCAGTTTTAATGGGATAACATTGCAGTGGGTGAGGTCATTCCTGACGGACTGCACGCAGCAAGTTCATTTCCATGGGCGGCTATATTCTATCGTCCGACTGCTCTGCAATGTGTCACGGGGTCCTGTCTTAGGCCCACTGCCTTTCCTGCTGTACACAATTGAACCGTTCGCCATAACTGAAAGCTCAGTACTAACGGTACATTCGTATGCTGACGATTCACAGCTGTATCGCAGCTGAGAATCGTCAAAGCTGTGGATGATTCATCTGCAGCTGGAAGTTATACGGATTACACTGCCGGTGTTAATTAAGAGCTGGATGGACAGTTGGACACCAATCGTCTGACACTGAATATTGAAAAGACTCAGCTCATCTGGATTGGCATTAAGCATCAACTGGCCAAGATCACTGTTGATGAGCTCCAGCTTCAGTCAACGTTTGAATTGCATGCATGCTTCACCTTTCGAAGGTCCTTAGAAAGGTAAGGCATACAGAATATTACAGATAGTATGCAGTAGTTTCCAATGCTTAATGACATCTAATGGCTGCCATGGCTGTCAGGGTGCGACCGTACGTTGAGTCCCATAATAAAATACGCGTATCATACGTATTTTTATCCCCGAATGTAAAATACGCGTATTATACGTAAAAATACGTTGACTTAGAAACAATTTAATGTTCAATGGTGAGGCCGTTGTTGACTGGGAGCAGCTAGAGTCAGCTAGTGACTCCGAGTCGTCAGAGTCGGACGCAAACTGAATTTGTTGATGTTTCAGAAGAATACGCGCAGTAGATACCTTACAGTAAACTTTGTTAAGTTTGTTTTTGGCAGCTATGCCTTTTAGTAACTTAGTTAACTATGTTGCAACGTTTCGTGTTCAATTTTACAATTATAGGGTACAACGTATTGTAACGTACGGCACGCAAAGTTTTACCGTACGCGTATTATACGTATTTTATCGTCCAAAAAAGAGTTTTATGGCTGCTTTGGAAATGTGACATATGACAAATTGCAAAGTCTGGAGCCAAATTCTGAAACAGAAAATTTCCGTGAATCCACCATCACCTGCCTCAACAATGAGGCTGGAAGGAAATGGCAGAAGATGAATATTGTGCAGATTGTCCAATAAGTCCAGTGAACGGATTGTGAGAGGTAGAGCAAACAGACTTCATGAGGTAGCAAGCTTAAGAGATTTTGCTACAAAGAGCAATTTTGTTACAAAAAGCAAAGCTACTCCAGTCCCTGAAGTAGGTGTTTCATTTCTCACCCTTCCACCAGACGTGAGAACGCAGACCAGGCGTTAGAACGCAGAATATCAACATTCAACATGGAAAGAAATGGATCGGAGCATTGCGTGTCAGTCGAGCACGGTGTCAAGCTCTTTGAAGAATTCAGCAGCCTCCTCCACACGATGAGGAAAGTTGTTGCCTTTCTCCTGCAAGTTTTTGAGGCAAACAAAACGGCTGTTCCCGCTGATACTACGAAGAATTCTTCTATACATGCATTGCTAAAGAAATGAAGTTCTGCGACACATACTTCTTGGGACATCATTTGAGAGTTGTTGATTGTTTATATGTTTCCTTGCAGCAAATAATATTGCTAACATGATATAACTACTGTCTGTGTATATTGGTAAATTAATAATCTTATCATAATTTAAGATTTCAAGACGTTATGCGTATTTTCTAACCGATCGCACTATATGGTAAAGGGGGTACAGAAAGAGGGTCCGTGAGCACCGTCTTCTAATTGGAGTAGGAAGCTGAAATTTTGCCAGAATGATACTATTAACAGGTGTAAAGAACTGAGGGGGTATCTTGGACGCTAGCTTGAACTTCATTTTTACCATGTGACCATGAACCACCCTAATTAACAGATTATTGTGCAAGGACATTCGCCGTATCTGGTCCTACATACATGTACATACATGTACGTAACCACATGGATCCATGGGTTCTGAATGCATAGCCTTAGAAGGTAGCAGCAGAATGGACAAGTCCATAACTAATCGTACAGACTTTCGTGCCATCCGCTTGCTTCTTGTAATTGGGCACCAAACTAAATGTTTCATTCACTATTCATTACTGTCAGAGATTGACAAAGCACAACATAGCATGTTATGACATTACAAAGCATAACATAATATCACATAACATAACCCTACACAACATAACACGCCATAAAATAGTATAACATAGCATGACATGCTATGGACCGATGCGAGTCTTGCGTTCTGCAGCGCGTCCTATTAGGTAAATCCCTTAATTTGGTCATGTCTCCAGCTAGGCTATATGCTGGAGATTTTACACTGGCTCCCTACCCGGCAGCGCATTGAGTACAGGATTGCTGCCTTGCTACGACGATGTCAGCTGGATCTAGCCCCAGTCTACCTGCGGGAGCTTTGCTGCCCCTCGGGTATTCAATGTCGCCACACATCCGCTCTGCAGAGAATGGGGTGCTCTTAGTCCCATTTGCACGAACTGCAACTAATATGCAGATTCGAGACTTTTCCGTGGTGGGCCCAGTGGTCTGGAGCGGGCTCCCTAGGAGATACGCCTGCTCCCTGTGACTCCTACTGAAGCTCTCTTTACTAAACTCAAAATTGTACTTTTTGGCTGTGCTGGAGTCGGGAGCGCCTCTGAGTAGTCCTCTTGAAGGAGCGCTATATAAATTTATGAATGAATTAATGACATAACGTAACAAAATATTACATAGAATAACACGACATAAAACAGCATCACGCGGATTTTAAGCGGTTCAGAAGTCGTTTCATCTGAGTTAGTACCACTGCAAATTACGGCGAAGGATCAATATAATCAATCCTTCTTTGCTTCCTCTTAAAAGAATAGTATCTTCCACTGAGGCATTGCCATCATCGACACCACTTCACAAGTCTACAACTCTTGCACTAAAGAATATCCGCCCTAATGTTCCTGTCGCTTTCAACTTTAAATAGGTGGCATCGGAATCGCCGTGCTCGATGATAATTCAAAGATCCTCACTCGCCGTACTGCCTTCTTTTCAGCGACAGATCTGTGGCATCGGTAAGATTATCATGACAATCTTACCAGCTTCAGTCAGGTCTCCTCTGCCGCTCCTTAACTCCGATGTAACTTTCAAGTGGTTGAGGCAGTCCTTGGTCAAGAGCGGGCTGACTGTTGAAGTGCCATTGCTATTTAAATGTAGGCCTACACGTTTTGCTATAGCGGCCTTGTGGCATCGGCCCTGACAAATTTTTTAATGAATTGATCGGGTAAGATCCTTCAACACTGCTACCTGTTTGAACGAGAGCCACGCTATTTAAGGTCTCCGTGTACGAATATTGCTAGTCCGATATTCAAATCTCTTACAAATAGGCTAAGTCACTCACCATCGAGAGGCGAATAGGAACCGCATATACAGATGTGCATGAGACTTAGGCCTGCGCTGTAACCAGTTAGCATTGTTAGCTAGTTAGCTATGTTAGCTATGTTACTACAGAGCTTCTCATTTGAAAAGAGAAGGCGATTTGAAAATCGATAGCGCTGGATTCAGTTAGGCGATCGATGCGCGGTAGACCTCGGAACCTTTTGTGTACAGCATATTTTTTGTATCGTCTTCGATACAGCTCCATATTATAATTATGGTTGTCCATTAACTGCTAGAATAATATACGCAACACTTTACCACTATACGGCGATTGGTTCAAGCAGGGTACTTGGCCGACTCAGTCCAAGATGTAGGCCTACATTGTACAACTATTGTATGCGGCTGCAGACGACCGCCTCTTCAAAGCTGTTATCAACAACCTCGCGCACATAATTAAGCAGACTCACTGCGTCCAAGAGCCCACAATCGAGTAAAACCACATGCTGACAGTTTGGCTAGGAAAACATTCATAATGCGGATGATTTATTTTACGATGTAGTTTAACGCCAGGGATAGTTGGCTTATTTCGCCATTTATGGTATGTTAGGCTTCCCTAAACCACTAAAGTGACTGCTTTGTAAACCAAAATGCGGTTAGCAATTGGTATAATAAAGAATACACTGTCTTACTTATTAACCGTCGATAAGCCTCCTCTGCTTGTTGATGCAATGTTGTATCGATCCTAGCCTGAACTATCACAGCAATGTAAATTAGATTTAAAAAATAATGGTCTGACTCCAGGTTCCTCTTGGAATCTAACTCATCGAGCGCGATCGATTTACCGATCGACCAGACCTTTGCTAGACGATCGACCAAGGAGATCGATCGATCGATCGCCTCAAATGAGAAGCTCTGCCTATGTACTATGCATGACATGTGTGCTACAAACTTTAAGATAATTCATCCTCAGTATGAACAAGGTAAATGTTTTGGGTCTAGGACATTACCCCCTGGACATTACCCCCTGCCATTACCCCCTGCCATTACCCCCCGGAGGATATTTCCCCCTGCCATTACCCCCTGCCATTACCCCCGGCATTTAGTATATGTAGTCTATACATACATATATATTGCATGCATTATATTTATAATTTATTTATATATATATAGGCCTATATATACTTTATTTTCGCACAAAGCAGAACAGAGAAACTAAGCAAACTTAGCAAAGACTAGAAAAGATATACGAAAATACCAAAACTCCTTTTCAAACAGACTGGGAGACAACTCCCAACAACTTAATGTATTTGTTAGCTTGTATCTGGTGTGCCTGCACTTCTGCATGTTTGTAACACTTTGAAGTAGCTGCCACAAATAAGTAGGCCTACATTTAAATTAAATTATGGGCCAGTAGGTTGAAGCACCAAGCCAACATGATAGGCCTACTATGCAAATAAAATAATTAGTGTTAATTTGCTCAATAATATTAACCCTCAGGCTACCGAGGTTTTTTGTAACACTGGCTACGAAAGGGGGGTGGTTACCCCCCTGGATTTCGTGTTTGGTTTCACATATCATAACTTATAATACAGCAATGGATTCAGCATTCATTTCTGCACAGAATGGTATATTGAGTTGTACATTATGTGAATGCACCTCGAAATTTCATCACTTTTAACAACGGAACCCCTTAATTAGCGATATTTTATATTATTGCGTACATTTTGTACTTTTGGATAAACAAATATAAAATTATGTGTGTTTTGAAACTGATCTATGTATAAAAGATACACACATACATCCCTACATATGTCTATATACGTATAAATATACATCCATACATATATATCCATACATATATATATATATCGGTTTACGTTGTGATGCTGTATTCAGCCATTTTCACACAGATTACGCGTATTATTATTTATTTTGATCACTTCCGGTTTTCAAAACACAAACATATAAGTATGTAAATCAAGCCCTGCATTCCCTCTAAAGAATGGTATATATTTGTTTCTCTTCTAGGAAGAATAGTCAATAAGCTATAGTCGAAAACCTAAGGGGTGGTGGTATCCACCCCCTGGTGCCTCGGGTATATCGGGTATAACTTTTGAATGACGTGGGCTACCACCATGATGTTCACCTCAAATGTGCGCCAATGAATCTGCTACAGCTACTTAAAATGTAAAAATGATATTCCATATGAAAAAGGTTTTTATGCATAAAAACGTAGGAGGGTGGTAACCACCCCCCCCTTGGTAGCCCGAGGGTTAACTTGTTATTTAGTTTAATTTCAGTTTACTTATTAGTTGATACAGCCTAATCTATGCATGCCGGTGTCCCGTGATATTCTATCCCCCTAAAGCATATCCCCCGGATGGAATAAACCGGTGTAGAGTATCCGGGGGATAAATAATTAAATATAATGCATGTAATAAATATGTATATTGTATATAAATGTATAGACTATATATATTAAATATGGGGGGGTCAGCTACTTAGAGTGATATAAACAGAAGTGTAGGCACACAAGATACAAACTAACAAATATATTAATATAATATATATATATATATATATATATTATAAATAAATTATAAATATAATAATACGTGTAACATATATGTATGTATAGACTATATATACTAAATGCCGGGGGCAACCCCAGGCCGCAAATTTTTGGGCTAACGGCTGGCTTGAGAAAATGTACGGCGGCTTTTCGGCTAGCCGTAAAATGACGTAAACTACCTTTTTCGGCTAGCCGTAAAAACATACGGCTTGAAACATAGTTCGTTCAAAACGTGTATCGACTATAGAGTTCCAAAAAGCCAATTAATTAGACTTTAGGCCATCTGCCACAATGCCATAAAAATGAACAATTAATAATGGCACACAAAAAGTCATTTAAAACAGTACAGTTTCAATTAATCCGAACTTGTACGGTAATCTGCAAAGTCATAACTCTATGAAACCAGCAAGAAAACTTTACAATGACAACTTTGTGCGTGTTCTAGCTGAATTAGCAGAATATGTTTCCGGCGGCTAGCCGTAAAAACATTCTCGGCGGAATTTTTCGGCTAAGCCGTAAATGTTTACGGCGGCTAATCGGCTTGGAGAAAAATTCGGCGGCTCGGCGGCTATGGCGGAAAATGGGGGTATAGCCGAAGGGCAACGGGGGGAACAGGGGCAATAACTCCGGGGGTAATGGCAGGGTTTAAGGCAGGGGGTAATGTCCAGGGGTAATGTCCTGCTCCCAAATGTTTTACTTACAAAAATTGCACCTAGCTTACCTCATCAACCCGCATCATTTTATGTTACCATGGAAACCTGTATTCCTGCTAACAACGTCAGACACTGACCTGTACTGAATGCGAAGCAATGTCCAGCATCAGTTATAACATCTTCACTTTTGTTCAGGTGGCTGTTAAAACTAGCCTAGCAACACCAAGAACAATCGAAATAATTTCAATTTAAACAGAAAATGTTTAAGGAACCTAGCAACACCAAGAACAATTGGAATAATTTCAATTTAAGCAGAAAATGTTTAAGGAACCTACAATGTTACATGTAGCAACACCAAGAACAATCAGAATGATTTCAATTTAAACAGAAAATGTTTAAGGAACCTAGCAACACCAATAACAATCAGAATAATTTCAATTTAAGCAGAAAATTGAGACCTATGCTCTGCATAAACTAGATGATAGTATTCGTTTACATTTCCACAAGTTGCAATCTCTTACAGTACTTACATTAGTAACAATTAAGATAATAAGATACCTCGTAAGTAAATAAGTAATCTTTCGTAGCACCAGACAAACGTAAGTATAATATAACTGCTAATCGCACTTTGGTGTACAGACATCTGATGAACACAGTAAAAGGCTGGGCCTATATTATATATGCGTGTGTGTGTAAATGTTTTGACTTATTTGACTTATGGCCTTGGCGATGCTCCCGCACGCATAAGCCGCTCGTTTATGGAAGACCTCCATCCCTCTCTGTTGTATGCCCGGTGCGTAGCCTCCTGTACCGACAAGCCCATTTCTCCGCAGTCCTCCTTTATCATATCCATCCATCGTTTCTTTGCGGACAAGATGCGCCCTTTCCCGCCTGGTCCATCGATACTGCCCCCCTACTCCGTCGTCCGGCCTCGGTTTTAAGGGCAGTACGTCATCTGCTTTGCTTCCAAAACCAGGCAGTACTCCGGCATATGTGATCGGGACTTCAACCCGAGAGTAAATAGTTGTGTCCTCCATTTTGAGTTTCATGATCAATGGGGTGAAGGCGACTGATCAGGTCTCTCCCTCCTCCTTGGTTCAGATTTAGCCGAGACCTAGTCCCGTTGCCCGGGGGAGACGACGTGGACGTACTGAACCACCACCCCCTACTGAACCACCCCCCTACTGAACCACCCCCTAACTGCAATTGATAACAATTGCAGTTATCGAGTGTTGGCCTCTAATCACTTACCTCCAATATTGCTTTGTCAGCGCTCAGAGATTTGTTTTTGGAAAGCTCTTCCCAGTTGCGTGTTTCGTTGTGCAGCTCGTCCAAGAAAGTTTTCAAATTTTTGACCGCCGTTTCTCGGTTTGTCTGTTCAGACTTTGATTCTGCCTCCTTCATTTTCTTCAGTTCCTCGTCTATTTTACCTGTTTAAAATAGGCCCACGCTATGCAGTAGGTGAATTAGTATGCCAGTAGGAAATAAAGAAAGCAAATAGGTAAGTATGTAAGAAACGAGTAAAGCTTTTACGGAAGGCTTCTTTGGCTTGTAGTCAAAAATTTACAAGGTCCCAGCTATTGGCAATGCATGTACATTGTGCAACCTTGAACCTATAATTTTAACGACTTATGTTTGTCTATATATATTCATACATGCTCGCTGAAATAAAGGCCCAGCCGTGTTTAATGTCTGAGTATGTTGCAGTAGCAATGAATGTCATACTAGTGTACCCTGACTAAATCAATGACACGAGTTCATTATTGCGTACTATGCCAATACTTACAGAGTGAACATATAATGGCAGTGATAGTAAAGGTACTGTTACTACTACTTCTGTTGTTGCTGCTGCTGCTGCTGCTGCTGCTGCTGCTGCTGCTGCTGCTACTACTACTACTACTACTACTACTACTACTACTACTACTACTACTACTACTACTACTACTACTACTACTACTAATAATAATAATAATAATAATAATAATAATAATAATAATAATAATAATAATAATAATAATAATAATAATAATAATAGTAATAATAATAATAATAATAATAATAAACGACAATAATAGTAATAGTAATAAGAACAATAATAATAATAATAATAGTAATAATAATAGTGAATAGTTATAATGTCAATAAAAAAAGTGACAGTAATAACGATAAAATAGTGATGATGATGATGATGATGATGATGATGATGACGATGACGTCGATGATGATGATAATGATGATGACGATGATGATGACGATGATGATGATGATGATACTGATGATGATGATACTGATGATGATGATGATGATGATGATGATGATGATGATGATGATGATGATGATGATGATACTGATGATGATGATACTGATGATGATGATACTGATGATGATGATGATGATGATGATGATGATACTGATACTGATAATAAACCTTTCCTCCGGACATTGTTTTAAAGACCTGACGGGTCATTGTTACCTAGGGTAAAACAAGTAAAAATATTAATTATGACTATCGTGACAATGTTATAGATCGTAGTAATGACATGTCGTAATGATGACGATGATGATGATGCCAGTATAATTACAATGCACCTGTCAACGTTGATGTGTAAGGGACGGCGTTGTCTTCGCAGATCGTGACTTGAGGGAAGAGAAGACTCTCTTCGTCCGCGATGAACTTCACTTCCGTTTTCGCCGGATACTCGAGGTAGAAGCCGATGCGATCCTGGATCTGGTAGACTGCCAACACTATCCCGAAGACGACCCAGATCAACCAGACAAACCTTCGAGCAACGGAGTTCCTCGAATCAGTCGCATGGCGAAGACCGACCAGAGAGATGATCTTTGTGAACTTGATCGCCTTCTTCCTGATGGCCGACTTCCTCCTACTCTTGTCCAGTCCATCATCCACAAACTGATCTCCCATTTCGTACTCCATCTCGTATGCTTGTACACTACAACAGTAGGCTAAGTAGAACTGGAAGAATTATCTCGATCTTAATGTGCAAAGGTTTAACGTTAATTTTCCGGGTTATAAGACCAACACTGTTAACATTAAGAATGGTTTACGTTAATTTTCAAGACAAGACCACAAATTCTAACGTTAGGAATGGTTTACGTTAATTTACAAGACAAGGCCGAAAATTCTAACCTTAGGTATGGTTTACGTCAATTTTCAAGACAAGGCCGCAAATTCTAACCTTAGGTATGGTTTACGTTACTTTTCAAGACAAGACCAAAAATTCTTACGTTAGAAGTGGTTTACGTTAATAACAAGACAAGACCAAAAATTCTTACGTATTAGAAGTGGTTGACGTTAATTTCAAGACAAGACCAAAAATTCTTACGTATTAGAAGTGGTTGACGTTAATTTCAAGACAAGACCAAAAATTCTTACGTTAGAAGTGGTTTACGTTAATTTCAAGACAAGACCAACAATTCTTATGTTAGAAGTGGTTGACGTTAATTTCAAGACAAGACCTTACGTTACCCGGTAGTCGCGATACACTGCAGAAATTTCGATAGAGAAAACGACCTTGTACTGCAGAATGGTCGAGAATTCCCTGGCAATTATGATGCTCGTTGATACTTCAACGAAGCATAGTTAACACAAAGACCCGAAGCAAAACCATACTAATGGCAATACAGACCTACATGTATATGCAGAGCACGCCGACTACAGCTCAAGCACAGCACGTGATGCTACTTATTCCATGATAAACGATCGGATATATACTATGTAAGACTTATTCATATGAATAACTACAAGCCATGTGCTACATGTATGTGCTATGTAATTTATATCTCTAGATCAGCTAAAACTATATAAAACTCATATATATATAATACAAGTTTTATAGCCATACAAGATTAACCATACAACTATATCAGTGTATTATGTAATTTCATATATATTCTATCCTTATGGTGTCGTTTAAAATTGTCCGCAAGGCATGGGTATACATGATATGACTATCTATATGCAGTATATACTTATATGTATATGTATATATTCCTGTACACATGCATACATATACACGAATACATATTATTATACACTATATATCAGTGCAATAAGGTTTATTGATGAATACTGTAAACTCTGTATAACTGGTTATAATATTACTTGGCAACTCATTTGGTACTTGTCCATGTATTTTGCAGGCTATAGGCCTACTGTAATAGGCCTAGGGGTGGTAGCCCGAGTTTGACAGCATCGCGTAGACCTAGAACAGAGAGATCTTTGTTTCTCTGATGAATCCAGTTGAGACTACAATTTCAAGCAAATTTGAAACACAGTTTTACTGGAATCAGTTTTCACTTGTTCGAAAATAAATCTTCTCTCTGTTCCTCTCCATCTGTGAACATTAGGATTTATTTTCCTATGCCTCTGTCTCTCTGCTTGTGTCTCTTGATCAGAGCCATCCATCCCTAAGGCTTTATATCTGAGCCAGTATTAGCTTGCACATCCTTCCGCCACGTGACTTCCGACCACCAAACCTCTCGCTTGAACAAAAGGAAGCATTGTTGTATTTATCTATCAGCTGACCCTGGATTCTGGAACTCTCGTCTGGAACATGCTCGTTTTACTGAATGCCTGGCTTATACTACCAATACATTACAGTGATTTAATCTGACGGAGACTGCGCGCCTCTGAATTCATCTGCTTTTCACGTCTTTCCTTGATGGGTACTGAAGAAATCGCGAGAATAATATGGTAACAATTATTACGACCTGTCCGTTTTGCTCTACCAATCTACGTTTCTGATTAGTTAAGTTGCCTGAAAACTGTTCTATAACCAGCTGCAACCATATGTTCCAGAAGTCCGGACTTCGAAGGTCCAGCGTAGAAGTCTTGTTGTGGTCGACACATTCTCCTGAAATAAGTTGCCTAACAACCTGCAACATGAGCTTCTCAGTCTCTTTCTGTCTCTTTTCCGCAAACGCTTGAAGACCGTCCTGTTCGATTTCATTGTGTTAGACAGCGAACGCCTCTTGCGAGTCTCGCTTGAAGTAGCGCAATATAAATTCGCAGCTACAATTATAAAGTGCACTGCACAAGTGCACATCTAGGCTGCGAAGTGCTTATCTCTTTTTCTTAGAAGCACCATCGACTAATGCCTGATGCATTATTAGTACAGAGGATGTTTGATGAGGTCATCATAGAGTGCTGTGCATTTAGTCTCAGCTGGTTTTAGAACAGCTTTCTGGTAATTAAGCAAATCAGAGACGTCGATTAGTAGGGCAGAGAGCACAGGTCGTAATCATAAAGGCAATGCCGCGGTTTCTACAGCGTCCAATAAACCAAGTCTTGAAGACCAGATTAGTTCAGATCAGTCAAAGGAAATCGATCAGCATGTGCAGTCAAGTTCGATTCCAGGTCACTTAACAAAGGTCAGGGAGGGAGACAGTCTGACGGTTACAGAGGACGATGTTTAAAACTGTGCGGACGAGAGCGCGAAAGACACACAGGGAGAGACAGAGAGTCAGACAGACTCAGAGCGAGAAAGAAACGGACAGACAGAGACAGAGAGAGAAATACAGATAGAGTGAGCGACAGAGAGACGGACAGAGAAACAGAGAGAGATACAGAGAGAGACAGACAAACAGACAGAGAGTGGCAGACAGACAGAGAGACAGCCAGAGAGAGAGGCAGACAGACAGACAGCGATAAAGGCAGAGAGAGAGGCGGAGAACTCTATTCACTAGGCGGAGAGAGAGACAGACATATAGAGAGAGGCACGGGGAAGAGGAGTAATCAAGATAGGATTTGTAAATAAAGACGTTTTGAATGCAAGACTTGTGCAAATATTGTCCCTTGAAAGCCCTACTAACAGCTTAGTTTGAGATGATGTTCCTGAATGCAGCACTTCTTGTGCGTTCTCATCAACTTGTGACTGACAAACTATCCATGTCGTATTGAACGCCCACATTGCATTAATTACTATGACTGCCTATCGAGAAAAAATCCGATATGAAATATGTCTTACAGCTTTGCCCTAATGATTCTTTAGATTTTCAGAAAGCTGTTCTAAAACCAGCTGAGACTACAAGCACTGCACCATAATAAGCTTATGATGATCACACCTAAAATCCTCTGTAGTAATAATACCTCAGGCAATGCATTACATTTAAATCAACCGATCTATAGGCTAGCTGGATCTTGCTCACCAGTCATATGAAGAGACACGTTTGTTGTGCATTGCACCATGGACAGTATTGAGTTCTCGGTCGTTCTTGGTGGCTTGTCTGAAGCTTTGGAATAAACTTTCGAATTCTGGGATTCTGTCAGTTCTCTGATCATGTCACTGAAGTCTAAACTTAAGACTCATCTGTTTCATATTACAACGGTAGCCTGACGTCTGGTTGTCACGATCACGATCATTGACTACAGCTTCTCTTGTTACAACAATCGATTGTTGCGCTGTGCATTATGATAGCGCAGCTATAATAGATTATATTTGATTAGTTGGAACTTGGAATGATTTTAATTTGATAGGATTTGCATTGGATTCGATTAGAGTGTAGAACCATCTCAACAATGCTACACATTCCCTGGCGTCATCACCACCACCACCACCATGACCCCGATCGCTAAAATGCGCGAAGAACGTTTCCTCAAAAATGAAAATGAATTGACCCTCTATAGGCCTACGTGTAGTAGCAAGATTTCATTCGACTTAAACAGATTGGTGTCAGCTCCTAAAAACAACACAACTTGTCAATAAAGCAGTTTATTTAACTCATAACTGAACTGTTATCATAGTATGTGTTCAATCATTTATATAACAGTATATAAATAAGTAGGCCTACATCGACATTTTGCATAGAGTCTTTGCGGAAACCTCTCAACGGACATCGATCCTTTAATGTCAAATTGAAGTCGTAACCATTCCTCTTGGTCTGTACAAAATCCATGTCCGGCTACTCTGGTATAGCGTCCTGAAATCGACATTCTTATTTATGTTTGACATTTCCCTTATTAATATGAATGCACAGATTAAGGCATGGTTAAATTACTTACTGAGATTTGAATACCAAATACATTCTCAGTAAATTGGAAAGCTGATACTTTAAAAAAATTGAAATTTTGAATCTATATTTTCTCCTAAACATGTAGGAAAGGAGAGTGAAATTTTGACTAGCCTAAATTCATAAAGTTAGAATATCTTCATACATCTGCAAGCATTAGTTGCTTTTAACTGAACGAATATCATGATCTCATAGCACTTTTAATAAAACGCTAGCTACGCAGTCAGATATAAGTATATAAGTCGTTAAGTTGTTACACGAATGAGCTTTAAAATGTCTTACAACTGTTTTAACGATACAACGTCTACGCAGCATGTCAAAATTTTAGCTGATTGAGAGTTCAACGTCTTAAAACTGTTCTAAGAAAGCACATTCTTCTACAATGAGTGTTTTAAAATACTACAAAAAGTTCCAAAAGTTCCCACTATAAGCTGAAGGATACTCGACATCTAATGTAAGTTTTTGCAACTTTCGTAGCATCAGGCTCATTTAGCAAAACGAAATCGCAGGTAATCGCTGATGAAGACGATCAGAAACTCCGACGCCTCGTAGATCGTGAGAAGCGTAGCGCCGAGCAGCAGAGACAGGGCGTTGCCGACATCGCAGAGAAACTTAAACGGAGTATACCCTGGCACGGACTCCACCTCGAAGTAGCTCAACTGCGGGTAGTAGATGATAACCTGCATCAGATCCTCGACGCTGCCCTGCGGGCCCTCCTTGCCCTGCGCAGCCTTCACTTCATCGCTCATCACCTGTGGAAATGTGGACGTAGTGACGCTGGTCTTGTAGACTCGGCGATGGCACTGCTTTGGACATATGCATGATGCATCAGCATCAATCACGTTTTCCTCTTCAGGTGAAGGTCGTAACAAGGCATGCGAGCAATTTATGATTTGGCCGTAACTGCAGATGGAAGCGTTTTCTGAAAAACACTCACATACAGTGGACATTAGATGCATGCATACATACATGCATACAAACATACATACATACATACATACATACATGCATACATACATACGTAGTACATACATACATACATGCATACATACATACATACATACATACATACATTAGGGGTGTCCACGAATACATGGGGGAAAATATTTTTCTCCGATTTTAATGCACATAGGCTCATTTTGTTCCTTTTACAATATTATATCATCTGCCAAAAAAGTTAAGCAATTAAATAACTTTTAGAGGTTGCTCAATGAGGCCAAAGTTCTAGATGTGAAGAACGGCACCAACGCGGGGGATCCAAAAGCAATGTTGACGGGATTGCAGTCTGTGTTACAGGACATAATGTAGGTAAGGAACTCGGAGTAATAAAAGTTCCTTCTATAGCACTGGACAGGCACAAGCTAAGGCTGCATTCCAGTTGTTGAATCTCTGTGATGTTGCAACAGATGTTTTAGGCATGTGCTTTGATACAACGGCGTCAAACACAGGGACAAAGCGTAGCGCATGTACTTTGCTGGAACAGTTGATGCAGAAAACGTGTTGCACTAAGATCATCATCGGTGAAGTCCGTGTAGTATTGCATGGCCAGTCATGGACCAAACATTGCTCTTCTAAAAAGATTTTAGGAGTTTTGGCCAAACATCAACCAAGCAAACTACAAATCTTTGAATGATACCCGACTTGATTACGTGCTGCTGCAACAGCTTTGTGAAGAAGTGTGTTCATTCTTGCAAGCTTTCCTGTCAGAGAGTACCTCATATTTACCACGAGAATATTACACAGAATTGAGAGAGCTTACACTTTTAATTTTGGACTGTCCCCTCCCAACTCCCAAACATTGCCACTCCTGACCGCCAGGAGCTTATCACATGGCAAGGTGGATGGCTAGTTATTTATTGCCTTAAAATCTACCTTTTTCATGATGAATTCAAGCTTACCATTAGTGAGTTGGAGAATCTGACAGAGTTTCGTATTTTGCAGCACATATCTATGTTCCTGCCTGTCAGGGACGGTATCTCATTCCACGCAGTGCGTGCCGATGCCACATTTAACGAAATGCTGCTGTTCCAAATGATCAAACAGTACTCTGACATAAGCAAGGTGTGTCACAGCACTCACAGGTTGCAATTAAAAGCTACAAACCACCTGTGGTACCTTGGACTTGTGCCACTGTCATTGTTTTCTGTGAAGATTTCCATTGAAGATAAAAGTTAATGGTTCAATCAATGATCAAGAGTGGAAGTGATTGGAACATTCGCAGGATTAAAGCAACAGGATTAAAGCAACAGGATTAAAGCAACAGGATTAAAGCAACATATGACCAGCTGGAGAACAAGACATTGCATGAATTGATGTCTTCCTCTTCATCTGCTGCCTTGATATCTGTTGGAATAAGCATAGCTACTTTGTCTGGAATGAGATACCGTCACTGACACCAGCATAACAGTCGTCAAGTCGCTGAAAGTTGTTAATGACTTACATGTAGCAGAGCATTCAGTGACTTTGATGAGTATAAACTCAGTACATTTTACCAATCGATCACAAAATCAGAGCAAGAAATGCAGAAGTTAATACAGGTCGTTGAGGACAACAGGAAGCGAATACCAGATGCTCGAAACAACACGCTAAAGTCTTACAGTCTTCGGTAGTTTATTTACAAGATTTCACAGCATCCAGGATCTGGGAACAGTGAGGCTCTATATTATTTATTAGTTACAAGACATTTTTAACTGAAAGCTATGAGCCTAGGAATTTCCCCATGATTCAAACTATGATTTCATCAGTGACACTTTTATTTCAAGCTTTGTTTGTGCACAGCTGCTATTAGATTGCATTAGCGATGCGTTTTTATATGTTGAAACTTCAGCCTCATTGAGCAACCCCCAAATGTTGACATAGAGACCTGAAATTTTGCATGAAATTTTATCTCTGTATAAGCAACAATATTAGAGGGTGTGCAAATTTAAATTCCCAAAAATTTATTTTGGACACCCTAACATACATACATACATACATACATACATACATACATACATACATACATACATACATACATACATACATACATACATACATACATACATACATACATACATACATACATACATACATACATACATACATACATACATACATACATACATACATACATACATTATTATCTGTTATTATTATCTGTTCACACATACACAATAGTACACACAAATATACACTCATAGATAGACACACGCATACATACACGCATATTATACATGCATACACACATACCAACATACATACCTACCGACATACATACATATGCGACACGGTGGTCTATCGGTAAAACACTTGCTTACGGCTCATGCGGTTGCGGGTTCGTAAGCTGCGCTTGTCCTCGTTCAGGACCTTGGAATTTGTCCAGTGGCGGCTCAAAGGCCGATTTATGGAAATGAGCGCCTCTCCTGTGTTCCACATGGAATATGGGATTTCTATGCATATAATTATATGCATGCATGCATGCTGCGTGTAAGCATGCATATTCGGGGTGAACTCGTTCCTTTAGCAAGAACTTCGACAATGAAAGGTCGAGCTTTACGAGTGGAACCACCAATCCTGAATTTACCTTCTCTTCTTCTGCATGTTGTCAGAGACCCTACAGAACCTCTCAAGAACGACTGGAAAGGTTCTCTTTTCGCCAGGTTGGCTGGGAGCGCCTCTGGGTCTTGATGGGGTGATACGTACACTCTCTGAACGAATGAGTGAATGAATGAATACATGCGTGCTTACGATGAAGTTATCATTATATATATTTTACAGCATCTTGCTAAACAGGATTTACTCATCATAAGTCAATCATCATCATAATAACAATGATCATCATCATCATCATCATCATCATCATCATCATCATCATCATCATCAACATCACCGCCATCATCAACACATTGTCATCATCGACATCGTCATCATCAACATCATCATCATCATCATGATCATCGTCGTCGTCGTCGTAATTATATTAACATGATCATCAACATCATCATCATCATCCTCACATTATCATCATCATCAACAACAACATCACCATCGTCATCATCGTCTTCATCGTCATCATCATCGTCACATTATTATCATCATCAACATCATCATCATAATCATCATCATCAAATTATCATCATCATCATCATAATCATCATCATCAGCAGCAGCATCGGTGAATGACACAACTACGCACTATCCATGTAGATATTTTTGCAGCCGCATCGCGCCACGAATTCGTCGTCATCGCAAGAGGCAAGACAATGGGAGGCTTTGTATGTCATGTTTTTGTCGTCACAGGTTCCGTATGGTTTACCCTGAAGCGTCACCTAAAACATCATTCCGATTTAACTACAGATGAATTAATGAGTGAGTGCCTGAATGAGTGACTGAAAGTGTGAATGAATGAATGAATGAATGAATGAGTGAATGTGTGAATTAATGAGCAGGTGAATAATGAGTGAAAGAATGAGTGAATGAATGAATGAATGAATGAATGAATGAAGGAAGGAAGGAAGGAAGGAAGGAAGGAAGGAAAGAAGGAAGGAAGGAAAGAACGATTTGAATCAATGAGCCAATGAAAAACAACTTTTCGAAAGAAGAGAAACAAACGGGCGAATGAATATTGGATAATAGGCTACATCGTTTTAGTTTCCCCGATTATTCCAGCATTATCGTATCAAGGCCGTAGATGAATAATACTGACGTACATTTACGGAATGGGTGTACCAGTAGTTTCAAAGATCGTTCAAAATGACATCGCTAGAGAAATTGCTATTTAGAATGCACACTTATGTACTGGTCTGTGCGATGTATAGTTGTATACACACTAACGTTGAAATTAATGTTTGAACTGAAACGAAAGGATATAATCGGAGAATAATCAGGAACTCAAGCAATAGATTACCGAATACCGAACGAATCAATAATTAATGCACATTTTCATCAACTCACTTTTCCCACAGGCAATTTGGCAGTAGTAGTAGTAGTAGTAGTAGTTGTTGTTGTTGTTGGTGTTGCTGTTGTTGTAGTAGTAGTAGTAGTAGATGTTGCTGTTGTTGTTGTTGTAGTAGTAGTAGTAGCAGCAGCAGCAGCAGCAGCAGCAGCAGCAGCAGCAGCAGCAGCAGCAGCAGTAGCAGTAGTAGTAGTAGATGTTGTTGTTGTTGTAGTAGTAGTAGTAGTAGTAGTAGTAGTAGTAGTAGTAGTAGTAGTATTAGTAGTAGCAGCAGCAGCAGCAGCAGCAGTAGCAGTAGCAGTAGTAGTAGTAGCAGTAGTTGTTGTTGTTGTTGTTGTTGTTGCAGTAGTAGCAGCAGTAGTTGCAGTAGTAGTAGTAGTAGTAGTAGTAGTAGTAGTAGTAGTGAGCAGTAGTAGTAGTAGTAGTAGTAGTAGCAGCAGTAGCAGCAGCAGCAGCAGCAGCAGTAGCAGCAGTAGCAGTAGCAGTAGCAGCAGCAGCAGTAGCAGCAGTAGCAGCAGTAGCAGCAGCAGCAGCAGCAGCAGTAGCAGCAGCAGCAGCAGCAGTAGTAGCAGCAGCAGTAGCAGCAGCAGCAGCAGCAGCAGCAGCAGCAGCAGCAGCAGCAGCAGTAGTAGTAGCGAAGCAGCAGCGCAGAAAGTAGTAGTGGATCTAGTAGTAGTAGTAGTTGTAGTTGCTGCTGCAGTAGCAGCAGTAGCAGTAGTATCAGTAGTTGTTGTTGCTGTTGCTGTTGTTGTTGCTGTTGCTGCTGCTAGTTGCAGCAGCAGCAGCAGCAGAAGCCAGTTGCTGCAGCAGCAGCAGCAGCAGCAGCAGCAGCAGCAGCAGCAGCAGCAGCTGATGCAGTAGTCCGCAAGTAGTAGGTGCAGATAGCCGCAGCAGCAGCAGCAGCAGCAGCAGCAGCAGCAGCAGCAGCAGCAGCAGCAGCAGCAGCAGCAGCAGCAGCAGCAGCAGCAGCAGCAGCAGCAGTAGCAGTAGCAGCAGCAGCAGCAGCAGCAGCAGCAGCAGCAGCAGCAGCAGTAGCAGTAGCAGCAGCAGCAGCAGCAGCAGCAGTAGCAGCAGCAGCAGCAGTAGTAGCAGTAGTAGTAGTAGTAGTAGTAGTAGTAGTAGTAGTAGTAGTAGTAGTAGTAGTAGTAGTAGTAGTAGTAGTAGTAGTAGTAGTAGTAGTAGTAGTAGTAGTAGTAGTAGTAGTAGTAGTAGTGGCAGCAGTAGCAGTAGCAGTAGTTGTGCACCCATTCTCACATTCATTGCAACTTCTTCTGTTCGAAACAGTACTTACATGTAGGTGTGATTTTAGATCAAAGCCTTAACTTCTCCGAATATTTCACTCATGATCTTTCCCGCTCTTGCTTCATGCATATCCGTTTTATCCGTGACCTGAGCAGAATTCGCCCTATACTAGATTTCGACACTGCATCTATAATCGCTTCATATAATAGTCCACGCTACATTAGACTACTGCAATCCTCTCTTCCTCAACAACGACATCTCCCAACGAAACCGCCTCCAAGCTGTCACCCTAATCCCAAACACCACCACATCACTTCTGTCCTAAAATCACTTCACTGGCTCAAAATACCTGAACGAATAGAACACAAGGTCATGTCACTCACCTAAAACGCATTCCATTCCTCTCAGCCCCCCCTCACATCTTCGTCAGTTGTCAACAGTCCAACAACTTCCCTCTAAGCGCTTCTCTTCTATCTTCGTACTTCTCCGTTCCTCTATCACCTCATCACTAAAATTTGCAAATAGCTCCATAGCGATTGCTGTTCCGCCTCTCTGGAAAAAAACCCGCCAAAACTACGATCCATCCAATCCTTCCATCGAACTCACCAAATCCTCGCCTCTAGCCATCTCTCTAAACGGGTCTTTCACTGAAAGCTGAAAACACTGCTCTTTCAAAATCCTATCCCGATTCCTCTTCTCCCCTTACCTCGCCTTCCCCTTATATACCATCGACCTTAGCTTACCCTTTAGATTTTGACACTCCACCTATTCGATTTTTGTTATGAATGAGCACTTGTGAATAAACAGGTTCCCGCAACTTAGCTTTGGGTGCTAAAGAACTCTCTAGATTATACTATACGATTACGATGAGTACTGAATGAATCAACGAATAGACTTGCACTTACGTTTTTCAGTTCGACCGTGACCCTGGTCATCCTGCCTGGCTTCAGGCTGAAGCCCGCGTGTCTCATGCGCGGAATATCGTCCGGGTCGTGTATCAGCACCTAACAGCACGAACAACGAGCACTAAGGTAATCAGTCATTGCAGTCGGCTTTATCAGTATTCATAGCCTAATTCAAAGTTAAAATGCCATTATAATAATTGTCACTACTGATATAATTATCGTTATTATTATTTTTAATTGCTATTATTAGGGCTGTTAACGATGATTTTTGTAATAGTTAACTATTTAAGAATTAACGATTAACTAATAGTTAACTTGTGATTAAATGTATTCCCCAATAAGTAATTATAGTTAACTTGTGATTAAATGTATTCCCCAATAAGTAATGACAAGTACAAAATTAACATTATTCATTGTCTACATGTATC